>CM076574.1:1079172116-1079258324 GCA_034641835.2 Pinus albicaulis
ACCATGTAAGACCAGCTTTACCCCAAGTAAAACTGCTTTCACTATGTTAATTAGGAAACCCCAAAAGGAATAATTAATTAAACCATAATTTAATTATTATTCCCAGTCATGTTTAACCCAAAAACAAAGAAATTAATGAGATAAACCCATAGTTATCTTATTTTTTTCTAGGAATAATTATTTAAATAATATTCCTTGTTAAATATGACCAAATCAACCACCATTAATCAACTAAATCATTATTTATTTGATTATATCCCAACCACTTCCTTAAAAAGATAAATAAATCATTTATTTATTTATTTTTCACTAATCAAGGGATTTGACCCAAGTCAAACACCCTTTCCTTCCAACAAATATAATAAAATATTCCATAAAGGTGGATCTAGATTTGGTTAACATTATTTTAATCATGCACCAAGATCTAGAATGACCCAATATTTTGTTATAAATAGGAGGGTTCTTCCCCATCATTCCGCACCTTTTGTTGCCTATTAGATCACTCTGGATCTATACACTTGGTCTCATTTTCTACCATTTTGCTCCCATTGAGCTCTATCTTCTACATTGGGTTTTCTAACATCTACAAGAGAGAGAAAGCTTAAATCTGAAGTGCTGAGGACTACAAAGAACCCATCCCATTGAGGAGATCTGGATACACCTTCTTGTTTCCTCCCAGGTGCCCTGTAATATAAAAATTCATTCAAAAATCGTGTTCTTGTCTGGTCTGTTGGATGCATGGAGCAAACTCTTTACTTTACTGCTTAATATCTTTCCATTTATAGATCTGTTTGTTGCAGCACTTTAACTACTAATTGCAGATCCGAAGATGTTTTGCAGCCATTATTGTTGTTAGGGCTATTAGTTATGCGTAGCTAAAGTGGTTCTTTTTCGTACGCTTCGACAAAGAATTCATACTAACAAATGGCGACTCCACACGGGTTTTAAATTACGACCGCCGTCGTTTTTCATATTCCTGCATATCCAGCTACTTCAGGCCCTAGGGCTTCTTTTTTAGCTGCTTAGTTTTTCTCTTTTCATGTCATTTTTCTCACATAAAACCCTAAAAACCTAAAATTTCTAACTTCCGTGTGTTTCGGGCCCTATTGCGCAGGTAAGCGACACCAGCCGCACCTGAGACGGCAATTTTTCAGAAAATCTGCCGCCGAAACAGCCGGAACGGGGGGGTCGCACCTTTTGGCCCAAAACCTGCGACCTGGACGCACCTTTTGGCCTGTTTCCTGCGACCTCAACTCAGATCAGGTCAGAACCTGCGACCTGCCTTTTTTCCCGCATTTTTTCTGCAATTTTTCTGGGTTCTGCTGCAGCCTCTGCCAGGGTTTTCCAGCCTCTGTCTCAGCCCGCCTTGACCAAGATCTGATCTGTTTTTACTCATCTAAGTGGGAACCCAGCCCCCTTAGGGCTTTAGTACCCTCCACTTTTTGTGGAAGAGTTTTAGCTGTTTCAGCCGTCGGTTTCAGAGCTTCAGCCCCCTCTTTTCCAGATCTGTTACCTCCCTTTCAGATCCATTGAAATCAGCCCTTTTTCCTTTCAAATCACCTCTTGTCGTTTTGTTTGGACCCTCTCGCGCTCTTAGCCTTGCCCCTGCTTGCTGAGGTGCCTTTTCCAGCCACCTTGCCTCTGTCTCTTGGCTGTGATCTGCACCCCTTGTCTGCAGCTTTATCCTCCAGATCTCTGTCCCCTTTGACCCTAGATCTGTCGAGCTTCCTTTGTGTGTGTTTCCATAATTTTTCCCTTTCTTTTCAGCATAGTTGTGAGAGACCCACCTTCTGGGGTTCGATAGATGCATATGTAGCTGTTATCTCTCTGTTATTTCAGCATTTTATTCTGTTCTCTGTAGGTTTATTTTCAGCTACGCAGCACACTTTTTCTTGCTCTCAACAACGGAAAGGGTTTAAAAATTAAAATTAACGCACGCCACACACCGACCCTAAGTGAAGAAGCGCCTGGTTAACACCGCCTGGCAAAGACTCTAAAATCAATTGTCACCGGGGACCCTTCTCGCCCTCGACCGTACCGGACTCGTCCCCCTTGCTGCCCCCGTGGTTTCCCTTTCTTCCCCGTCACCGCACCCCCAAGGCGCCGTTCCCGGAGACTTCTTGGCCTTCACCCTCAGTTTCCGGTTGATCGACCTGCTCCGCACCGCCGTCGTCGAGCCCGTCCACCTTCGAGTCCGCACTCCGACTCCTCCCCTGATTCCTCGGGTCCTCCTTCCCCTCCCGGTTCTCCTGCCCCCTCCACTATGTCTGGTCCAGGGCCTAACGCTAGCGGTTCTCCCGGCCCCAATGCCGGCCCTACTTCTAGCGGAACCGTCACAACCACTACCCCGGCCACCCCCGTGCTGCCGTATATTGCAGGCCTCAGCCTCCCCGATTTCCATCAGTTGATTAATGATCCCATTCACCACAATGCTACCTGGCCCACTATGCCCACCAAGCTGCCCTCTGATATCCCTAAGTTCGAGGGCCTTAATGGAGAAGATCCAACCAATCACGTCCGGTCTTTCCACATGTGCTGTTCCTCCAATTCCATTACCGATGACTCCATCTGTCTTCGTTTGTTCCAACGCACGCTTACCGGCGAAGCTTCTAAATGGTATGTCGAACAGGCCACTTCCTCCCATACCACGTTCGAGACTCTTGCCCAAGCCTTTTTGTCGTACTTCCAGCTCCCTCTCCGATACGACACCGGCACGGAGCTCTTGACTTCATTTAAGCAATCCTCTTCCACACGCCTTTCTGCCCATGTTCAGGAATGGCGACAAAGACGGAGCTTATGTCGAGCCCCTCCCTTTGAAGATCGGGTTTACATGGACTGGTTCCTACGCACTCTCCCGTCTCCCATCGGCAAAGATGTCGCCTCTCACTTTCCTCAATCTGAAGAAGCCACCCTCCAAATAGCTTTAAAATATGACCCGATCTACGCTCAATCTGGTTATGTTTATACCGTTCTTCCTGACATCCCTAGGCCCGGTGGCGCTAACGCCCCGGGGGCATCTCATTCCGCCGACGGTATTGTTGGATCTCTTTCCCACCCATAGGCGCCCCTTTGCATTGAAGAATGGTCTCCCCCGTGAGGGGCCAACACCCTCAAGCACTCTTCCCCTCCCTACAACATGTATCCGTGATACCGCATGCCTCCTCCTTTTGCCCAACCTCCTGCTTACCTCAATGTCGCCCAACCCAACCCTTACCTTTATCCACAGCCTGGTGCGCCAGCTCCTCCCGCATATGCGCTTCCGCCTCCCTTGCCTCCTCACAACCCGCAACAGCACTTACAACCCCCTCCAGGGCAAGTATTTGCACAGCAGGGTGCGATTAATCCCCCTTCTTCTCAAAGAAGGCGGAGAGGCAACCAGAACACATCTGCCCCCGGTAACCGAGGACCCAATTCTGGTGTTGACCCTAACACTAGCAACCAGCCTCAGGGCATTCCGCCCAGGACGGACAGGCAGCTTCGCACAAACAAGCCCTGTTCGTGTTGCGGTGTTTATGGTCACTACACTCACGATTGTCCTCTCTTACCCCAGATGCGACAGATGTGGGAGTCTCAAGCCACATTGCGCGGACAACACGCCTCCCCTCATGCTCCTCCTACTGTGGCCACTACCCAGCCAGCTGTGTTCACTGATCCTTTCCCTCAACAAGGATTCGTGGCTACCCAACCCCCCGACAGCCATGTAGCCACCCCCTCGTCCATTTCTGGTTCCTCTGATTACCAGATCCTTATGATGCGCTCCGATCCTTCCCCTTCCGTCACCCCTGCTGACAACCAAATGATTGTTTTTGACGCCACCCAATTGGACTATCCCCCTCTCCCTCCTTCCGTTGCTTTCCAAATCCCTGTCAAAATCCGGAATGCCACCATATCCCGGTGTATAATCGATGAGGGGGCATCCACCTGTGTGATGTCCGCTTCGGTTTGGAAGCAACTCGGATCCCCGGAGCTGGCCCCTTCCACGATCACCCTTCGAGCGTGGGACGGTCATGCCTCCCAGCCTATTGGCCTGTTTCACAACTGTCCCATCACCCTCGCCGGTAAGACGGTTTGCGTTGACATCGAAGTCATTGACGCCCCTCTAGACTACAACATTCTATTGGGGCGAAGCTACACCTACGCCATGTCTGCTGTCCCATCCGCGGTTTTCCGCAAGATGTCTTTTCCTCATAATGGGAAGATAGTCACCATCGACCAGCTATCTTATCATGAGCCGCCGTCTCCGACCTCCTCTGAGACGACCATCTCTTCCGTAGCCAACAAGCAAACCGTCGATTCTTTGACCAGTGTCTCCCCCGGCGTCTACAAAGATTCCACCTTGCTTGGTACCTTCCCTCATCTTCCCCCTCCTCCGGTCACTGATCCCAGCTTGTCGAATGTTTGCATGATGCAATCGTCTCAGGCTGCCTATAAGCGGCCTGCCTCGGCTAGTCAGCCACCTCCTCCCCGCCCTCCGCAACCCGCTCCTAGCCATTCATCTTAGCCAGCCGGACTTCCTCCTTCTGGCCCTCCCCCTACAGCTGGTATCCCTGAACCCCTTTATCCTCCCGGATCAGTTCCTCCTGGCCTTAACCATCTTGGAGCCGTCCCTCCTGGTCATTTCCCTGCCGGGCAGATCCCTTTCTTAGCTCCCCCTCCCGGAGTATATTATGTCCCCGTCATGGCCACCCTCTCCCTCCCTAACTTGACCTTGGGCATTCCGGTTTGGTACCTTGATCCCCCAGCCGCCACTCCCCCTGGTCACCCCAAACCTTACATGGCTTTGACACCGGTTCAACCGGTCCCCCTCGCTTCCTCCGTAGCCACTGTGCCCCCAGCACCTCCACAGGACCCTTCTCCTGTTGCGACGGCTCCTAGGAAGAAAGGCAAAGTTCGTAAGGGGGCAACCCATCAGGATCAGGCCGCCCCGACACCTCTTCCCCACCCACGACCACCAAAACCCGCCATTCAATGCGCTTTGTGTGATATCGTCGGTCATACCACTCACCTGTGTCCTGAATTGCCACACCTCAAGCTTCTGTTCAACGAGACATTCCCCGACTCTGATATCCCAGATGTCTATGTCACTATCCCTGACTCCATCCCAAAACTCAAACACTTGCGCACAAACCACCCTTGTGCCTTGTGCGATTTTCACGGCCATTACACCCACCTCTGTCCCCGCCTTGACGAGTATCGTTCCTCCTTGGACATGTACCGCCAATTCAAGGCCGCTTCAATCGGGCCAGAGGACATTCCTACCCCCATTCACATTCCGTCTCTTACGCCAACGGAGCCCTCACACACCATTTTGTACATGTCATCATCCTCGAGAAATAATTCACCGGCCTCTCAACCTACCGATCCCCTCAGCTCCTCAGCCAACCTTGGATCTGTTGATATCGCCCATCCGTGCCCTTCTCCTCATGATGACCCGTCCCCCACCACTACTTCCTTGGGTGTCCCACCTTCCTCCAGTCTTCCCATCTTCCAATCTAATGAAGACATCATGGAAGCCATGACCAACCCCGACTTTCCCTGGGATGATATGCACCACCGCGCATATTTCCTCCCACAGCAGTCCCATGACCAATACGCTGTGGAAACCAAAGACTTCATTCCTCATGCAGTCGACTGGTTCAAAAACCCCATCCCTGCACCTGATGCTTTCGAAGAAGGAAACATGGCCAATATCTCGTCTACCATCAAAGTTGACATTTTGGTCAAACCAGGAATAGAAGAATACATCACCTTGGGCGCCCAATGCACCCCGGCAGAAATTGAAACTTACACCAAGCTTTTCAAAGAATTCCGTGATATCTTCGCCTGGTCCTATTCTGAAATGCCCGGACTCGATCCTGCCATTGTCGAACATCATATCGACACCTGGCCTGATGCCAAACCAGTCCGCTAAAAGATGAGACCCATTCATCCTTCCCGACGTGACGCTATCAAAGCCGAAATCGATAAGCTCAAGCAGGCTGGTTTCATTTACCCCATTGAATACACCACTTGGGTTTCTAACCCTGTTCCTGTTCTCAAGAAACAAGGCACCATTCGTGTCTGCACGGACTTTCGCGACTTGAACAAAGCTTGTCCCAAAGACAACTTCCCCACACCGTTCATCGACCAAATCATTGACGAGTGTGCGGGGCATGAGGTCCTATCCTTCATGGATGGTTTCTCCGGATAAAACCAAATTGCTATCCGTCCTGCTGATCAACTAAAAACCGCGTTCATTAGTCCGTGGGGAACTTTTGCTTACCGGGTCATGCCTTTCGGCCTCAAAAACGCCGGCGCCACCTTTCAACGGGTCATGTCTTATTGCTTCCACGACTTAGCTCATATTATCCTTGCCTATTTAGACGACCTCACGGCGCGTTCTAAGCATCGGGCGCAACACATACACGATCTGCGCACCATTTTTCTCCGATGTCGCAAGTATAATATCCGCCTTAACCCGTTGAAATGCGTTTTTTGCGTTCCTGCCGGCCGTCTCCTAGGCTTCATCGTGTCTAAGGATGGTATCACTCTTGACCCTTTGAAAGTTCAAGCCATTCTTGAACTCCCCATCCCGCGTACCCTCCGCCAGCTCCAAAGCCTCCAAGGCAAAGCTAATTTTCTCCGTCGGTTCGTCCCTGACTACGCCACCACCGCACACGGGTTCCTTAGACTCCTACGCTCTCACATCCCATTTGTTTGGGATACCCATGCTCACGAGTCTTTCGATGCCCTCAAGCAGGCTCTCACATCTGCTCCCTTAATTCACCCTCCCGACTTTAATCGGGACTTCATCCTATATATCTCCGCTTCCACCTATTCGGTCGCCGGAGTCCTTATCCAAGAGGATGACCATGGCATTGAGCATGTGATCTACTATGTCAGTAAGAACCTTGTGGGACCCCCTGTCTCATACTCCTATGACGAGAAATTAGCGCTGGCTGTCGTGTTCTCAGTCCAAAAACTTCGTCATTATATCCTCTTGCGATCCACCAAGGTTGTGACAAATTCCAACCCTATGGCCTTCCTATTGAGTCGTCGTCTACTTACTAGGAAGTACGCCCGTTGGGTCGTTATTCTTCAGGAATTCGATCTTGAATTTGTCACCCCAAAAAGTAAGAAAGGCTTAGCCCTCGCTGAGCTCATTTCTGAATTACCTACCGGATCGCAAGACCCTCCCGTTAATGACGATTTCCCTGATGAGCACCTGTTTACCATTTCTTCCGCTGACCCATGGTACGGCGATATTCTTACTTATTTGCGAACCCAAAAGTTCGCCCTCCATCTTGACCGTGAGGCTCGTCGCCGTATCCGACACCAAGCCCCCCGATACCTTCTTATCGGTGACGACCTTTATCGTCGCGGGGTTGATATGGTCCTTCGTCGTTGCCTCACACACACTGAAGCTGAACAGGTCCTTAATGCCTGCCATAGCGGCGCTTGCGGTGGCCACCTCTCCGGTCTCGCTACTGCCCAAAAAATAATGCGCGCCGGGTATTTTTGGCCTTCCCTCTTCAGTGATTGCATCGAGGCAGTCAAACACTGTCCTAGTTGCCAACATTTCGCCCCTAAGGCGAGAGCTCCACCAGCTCCCCTCCATCCGGTCGTCTCCACTGGCCCCTTTTGTAAATGGGCTATCGACTTTATGGAGTGTCACCCGCCATCCTCTGGTAGCCACAAGTATATCATTGTGGCGGTCGATTATTTCACCAAATGGGCCGAGGCCATGCCAACGTTCACCAACACGGCAGCTACCGCGGCCCTCTTTTTCTTTAACCATGTTATAGCTCGCTTCGGGGTTCCCAAGCAACTGGTCTTTGATCATGGTAGACATTTTGAAGATGAGATATGGCGTGAGCTATCCTCACTGTTGGGTTTTGAGCACCAATATTCCTCCTCCTATTACCCCCAAGGTAATGGCCAAGTTGAAGCAGTCAACAAAACCCTCAAGACCATGCTTCAACGAACAGTGAATAAGCAAAAAACCAACTGGCATCTCATGCTCTTTCCTGCCTTATGGGCCTATCGAACCTCCGTTAAAACCGCCAGCGGGTTCACCCCTTTCCACCTTGTTTTTGGAGAGGAGGCAGTTTTACCAATCGAGTGCGAAATTCCTTCTCTGCAACTAGCCGTTGAACTTCTCCCTGACACCCAACCGCTAGAACAACGACTTATCATGCTCGAGCGTGCCTCTGAAGACCGCCGTATTGCCTTGCAAACCATGGAAGCGGCCAAAAAACGCACCAAAGCTCAGTATGACCGAAAAGTCCAGCCTCACACTTTTCACGAAGGCGACCTTGTTCTAGTCTATGACCAGGCCCATGATGTCCTGGGTCATGGGAAGTTTGACTCATTATGGCTAGGCCCTTACATCATTAGTAAGGATCTTGGCAAAGGGGCATACCTCTTAGAGGATTTTGAAGGTCATCCCCTTCCTAACCCTCGCAATGCACTCTATCTCAAGAAATATTACCCTTAGCATTTCCCCTCGAAATGCATGTTTTATTTTCTTTTAGATAGCCAGCATCTGTTGTTTCATTTTTTCCTATTGCACCAGGACCCATTTCGTCCTCGCAAAGTTACCTTACCTTCATTTAAAATCGAATTTCCTCACCTACAACTCTTGTACTGGGGGCACCATACTGCCCCCCCTACTCGTCCATGTTCGTGTCGATTTTCGTCATGAGTGCCCACATTGTACTCATGCTTTCTTGGTCCCCCATTGGGGCCTTTACTGTGTGGCAGCACTATCATGTCGCCCTTGTTTAGAGCATCCGAGTTGAGTCATCATTGCATTCATGGAGTCTATCCCGCGGCCTTTTACACCCTACTATAGCCCTCCATTCTTTTTGCTTGGTTCCTCTCCTGTGTCGCATATCATGACCTTCAGCCCCACTGTCCCCTATCCCTTTCGATATCGTGTCAGTCGCTGCCATGTCATTCATGCCCTTTATGCTCTAACAAGGGAAGTCGTCCATTCGCCACTCCATCCTTCCCCTTTCCACTATCATCATTGGTGTCAGTCTGTCTGTCGCTCTATTGTTCTTCTCTCGTGCCTTAGTTGAGGATCTCTTATTGCCTCACCTACGGCGGACCTCCTTCTATCGACATCAGCACATTTATTCCAGAAGCAAGGTCTAGAGGGCGGTGTACCTTGGTTCCAGCTTCCATTCTTGTTCGGTGCCTTGGATCAGGCAGGGGGATCTCTCACTTCCCTTTGACTTGATTACTTCTCCAGCTCCTTTCAGCATGATCGAGAGGCATATACTGGACAGTCTAGTGACCCAGCAGCAGCTCTTGATGATTCCCGGGCATGTGTGAGATGTCTCAGGCCTCATGAGGGGGTGGCCCTGCAGGTAGCCCCCCACATGCCCGGATGACCTCTTCACTGCAGCCTTTCATGCCACTCCAGATTTTGATGATGTTGGCCTTAGCCACTTGCAGCACCTCTATGATTTTCATGTATCAGTCAGATTTTGTGAGCCCTTCCCCATTTACAGGGGGCATGTGGGTTGTATTTATCTCATGTACCCAGATATTATTGTACTAGTCCTGGCTATTATCCCAGGCACAGCATGTATGTGAGACTCTTCATTATATTTTTATCTGGCCCTTGATTATGCCAGCTGTACTCTATGGTTCGGTCCCTTGTTTACTGGACACACTATTCTTTTGTACTTTGTCACGGCGGGCATAGGTATGCCTCCCCTGCCGCCTTCAGCACAGGTACCCTCTCATAAAAAGAGACTTGTTGCACCTGCGAGTCTCGTCTCCTCAGGGTCTAGTCCTTCAGCACACTATCTACCTCATATTTCTCTCTCTGACATACCCTTTTTGTTGTCTAGTGATTGTCTTCTTACAACGTACTTCGGTCATACAATTTGCTCCTGACACTCGCACGCTGGGGGGCAATCTGTTACACCATTTTTTGGTCATCTAACATTTCATCATTAGATGGACCCAAGTGCACCATGTAAGACCAGTTTTACCCCAAGTAAAACTGCTTTCACTATGTTAATTAAGAAACCCCAAAAGGAATAATTAATTAAACCATAATTTAATTATTATTCCCAATCATGTTTAACCCAAAAACAAAGAAATTAATGAGATAAACCCATAGTTATCTTATTATTTTCTAGGAATAATTATTTAAATAATATTCCTTGTTAAATATGACCAAATCAACCACCATTAATCAAATAAATCATTATTTATTCGATTATATCCCAACCACTTCCTTAAAAAGATAAATAAATCATTTATTTATTTATTTTTCACTAATCAAGGGATTTGACCCAAGTCAAACACCCTTTCCCTCCAACAAATAATAATAAAATATTCCATAGAGGTGGATCTAGATGTGATTAACATTACTTTAATCATGCACCAAGATCTAGAAAGACCCAATATTTTGTTATAAATAGGAGGGTTTTCCCCATCATTCTTCACCTTTTGTTGCCTATTAGATCACTCTGGATCTATACACTTGGTCTCATTTTCTACCATTTTGCTCCCATTGAGCTCTATCTTCTACATTGGGTTTTCTACATCTACAAGAGAGAGAAAGCTTAGATCTGAAGTGCTGAGGACTACAAAGAACCCATCCCATCGAGGAGATCTGGATACACCTTCTTGTTTCCTCCCAGGTGCCCTGTAATATAAAAATTCATTCAAAAATCGTGTTCTTGTCTTGTCTGTTGGATGCATGGAGCAAACTCTTTACTTTACTGCTTAATGTCTTTCCATTTATAGATCCGTTTGTTGCAGCACTCTAAGATAACGCAATACATGCTTGCCTGCCTTCCAGAAGAGCTTGGTAGGCTTAACCATAGCTTGCGAAAGCTGGTTAATAGCATAGCATATATCGGGTCGTGTATTGACCAGATACATAAGCGACCCCACCAACTGTCGATAAATAGTGGCATCCACTACCTCCACCGAAGTAGCATCCTCCTTCCTCCAACCTCCAGGAAGAGGAGTATCAACAGGCTTGCAGCCATGCATGTTGAACTTCTCCAGTATCTCCCAGGCATACTTACCCTGAGAAACAAACAGTCCATCACTGCGCTGCCAAATTTCCAATCCCAGGAAATAATGAAGGAGGCCCAAGTCCTTCATCTCAAACTCTCTAGAAAGATCCTCCTTGCATGAAAGTATCAACAGCTCATCACCCGTCAAAATCAGATCATCTACATACAGTACAATGATCAGCAACTTCCCCTCCACCACAATCTGGTATAGGTTAGGATCCGCCTCACTCTTGGAGAATCCAAGTCCGGTGAAATAACTGTCTATCCGTGTGTACCAAGCACGAGGTGCTTGCTTCAACCCATATAGTGCTCTCTTGAGTCGGCAAACATGCGACTCACTGCTGAAGATCTCGAAACCTTCAGGCTGCTCTATGTACACCTCCTCCTCAATGACTCCGTTGAGGAACGCAGTCTTCACATCCATCTGATGAATGTGCCACCCCATCTGCGTTGAGAGAGCAAGGATCGTTCGTATGGAAGAGTACCTTGCGACAGGTGCAAAGGTCTCCTCATAATCGATCCCCTCGATCTGTGAAAAGCCACGAGCGACAAATCTCGCCTTGTACTTCTCCACACTCCCGTCAGCCGCCTGCTTCACCTTGTAGATCCATCGCGAACCCACCACTGATTTCCCCACCGGTCTTGGGACAATCTCCCATGTACTGTTCCTGACGATCGAATCATATTCTTCGATCATGGCATCAACCCATGCGGGTTCCTCCACAGCTTCCTCAAAAGAGGATGGCTCTGTCACAACACATTGACTCACAAGAGCCATGTATCCAGTGTACCGATCCGGTGACTGTCTCTGTCTGCGCTGTGTTGTAGGTGGTCCTACAACCTTCTCTGCATCCCGAGCCAGTCGCTCAGCTTCTGTAGTGCGCATGCGCCCTCTGATGGTTGGCGCTGCCTGGGTGGTTTCTTCCACCTCCTGAACCTCCTCTTGTGGCTGATCCACATCCGGAAGCTCCTCCTTAGGAACTAACAGCTCCTCATCCGCATGCAAGTGTGGCTCCCTCTCAAGCGGAACACCGGCATGGCCTCCTGAAATTTGATATCCCGTCACACAACAGTCTTGCGACTATCTGGAAAATACACACGATAGTTGTGGGGTGTATCAGTGTACCCCACAAATATCCCAACCTCTGCGGTCAGATCCAGCTTCTTCCTGGCATCCTTCGTCACATGCAAGTAGACAGGTGAACCAAAAATCCTCAAATGGGAAATATCAGGTCTCTTACCAGAAAACGCCTCCTCCGGTGTACTCATGCCAAGTATCTTGTGAGGACAACGGTTCTGCACATATACTGCAGTATTGCATGCCTCTGCCAACAAGTGAAGGGGTAGGCCCTGATCATACAACATCGCCCGTGCAGCACCCACGATCATTCTATTCTTCCGCTCAGCAACCCCGTTCTGCTGTGGGTTATGGGGTGCGATGAGCTCTCTCCAAATCCCTTCTACGCTGCAAAAGTCCTTGAATTCAGCAGAGATGAATTCACCACCATTGTCGCTCCTAAGAGCCTTCACATGCTTCCCCGATTCCTTCTCAACCAGCGCCTTGAACTCACAGAACTTTGAGTATGTCTCGCTCTTCTTCTGCATGAAGAAGATCCAACACTTCCAAGAAAAATCATCAACAAAGATCACATAGTACTTGTGCTTTGCTGTCGAAGCTACTGAGAAAGGTCCACACACGTCTGTGTGAATTCTCTCAAGGATCGTCGTGGCGCAACTATCCTTCTCGTGAAAGGTGGCTTTCAAAAATTTTCCCAAGGTACACCCCTTGCACTGATCTTACTGAGCAAGAGTGCCCTTAGGAAGCCCAGTAGAAATCTACTGCAGTATCTTCAAAGCTCCATGGTGAAGGTGGCCCAATCTTCGATGCCACAGCTCGCCATCATCCCGGCTCACCACTCCTTCTGCCTTGCATGCCATTGCTGCGCAGCCATCCACTTGCAACTGATAAAGGTTCTTGACTCGAACCCCTATCTTTCGGGTCTCTCCAGTTGTCTTACTACGCAGGAAAGCCTTTCCCTCGCTGAAGACAACATCATACCCCTTGTCTTCCAACATCGCCACAGAGATCAGATTCTTCTTCAATCCTGGAACATGCATCACCTCCTTCAATACGAAGGGTTTACCAGACTCCCTCGCAAAGGAAATGGTACCGATACCGGTCGCACTGTATCTACCATCATCGCCCATCTCGATGTACACTCCAAGATCTTTCTCATCCAGATCTGAAAACAGATCTCGATCTCCAGTCATGTGAAAAGACGCACCACTGTCCAAGAACCATACTGATCCCATCACACTTGAGACCAAGCATGAGATCAGCAAAAAATCCAGCTCAAACAGCGAGGCTAAGGCCTCTCCCACCGCAGATCCAGCAACATGCTTATTTTTCTTCTTCTGCGGACAATTTGTGGCATAATGTCCGTGCTGGTGACAGTGAAAACACTTCACCTTGGACATGTCCTGCTTCTTTCCTTTCGTACCGGAATGAGAAGCTTTCTTGCTCTTCCCCTTCTTTGCTTTGGCATCAAAAGTGAAATTTTCTTCATCAGATGCCTTTGATGAAGATCCATCCCTGGTATTCCGCCTTATCTCCTCTTGCACAAGATCCGACCAAAGTCACTCCCATCTTGGCAATTTCTCCCGACCATTGACAGAATCCTGATAGGCATGACAACTCTTCGGAAGACCAAGGAGAGCCAAGCTCACAAATTCCTCATCATCGACAGTCACCCCCACACTTCCCAGCTCATCCCTGTATTGGATGAACTTCGTGAGGTACTTTGGCATATTGTCGCCTTTCTCCATATTTATGTGTCTGAGTTTATCCTTGAGTGCCAACTTCCTCTGGTTTCTCTTGCTTTGGAATAAATCTGTCAACGCTTTCCACATCAAGTATGGAGAAGATTTTCCATGCATGCTGGATACAATGTGATCCCTCACGCCCTCCAACAGAATCCTTCGACATTTTGCCATCTTCTTTTGCCAAGCCTCAACTTGAGCAGCATCAATAGGCTTTGGGACCTCAGCCTCTATGAAATCCTTCAGCCCGTTATCATCTAATACCGCCTCCATTCTATCCTTCCATGCAACATAATTTGAACTGCCCTCAAGGGAATACTCCAGTCGCAATCCGTTGAAAGACATTTCAACTTTGGCACCAAGAAACTGCTGCAAATTCAAATTCCAAATTCTACTGCAAATTCGAATTCCACCAGCTCAAAACTCAACTGCTTCCGATCTTGTGAGAACAAATTATTTCTAGCACAGAGATCGACTGTAAGGGCATTTACTAGATATATCACCTTTCAAAGAAAGGATGGATTCAGAGGCTACCTGGACCGTTACAGACTCTGTCTACCGAAATAATTGTATTCACCGTAATAGATCCGATGATCAATTCGCTCCCATACCATGTAGAAATTTGAATAATAGCCGAATTATTCACCGAGATTATCCTGATTACACACTATTTAAGCTTCATGCATAATACATAACCTCTTCTACAATTGATCATCAATATGCGGAAATAGAAACAGTCACATGCACACATAAATACAATAGTCAAGCACACATAAACACAGTATGTAATGGGGAAAGAAATAGCTGAAAACCCCCAATTATCTGTATATTATAATGATAGATAACATGTAACAATACATAGCACAAAGCTCTCACAACTCTCAGCACTATCTCAATGCTACACACAAAACTAGCTGAGAAAATAGAACAAGTCACAGGTTCAAATCTCCTCCACAAGTCTGCCTGCCTCTACTGCACAATCCAAGTGAGTAATGATGAGATCCAAGTTCGAATCCCACTAGCTCCAACTTTGAAATCCTCATTGGCAATCTCCATCAATGTGTGTTCAAATCTCATGCATAGCCAATAGTCACAACTGATAGTACACTCACCCTTTCACCCACCTCTAACATTGGTCTCCACTGAACTGTCCATGCATTGTAGTTAACTGATGCGTTCTTTAGTTGATCTATGAGTTAATAATTAGTGAATTAAATAATATTTAATTCACTCCACTCATTACTAGTTGATTAGCTAGTTAAACTAATCACAACTATTTCAACTAAGTTAAACCGAACACAACTCCACCAACTGTCTCATCAACTCCACCAAACTTCTGCCACTGAAGTCCTAACTGAAGTCAACCATGCATGAGCTCACCAAACCCCTAGGAATAGCGTAATTCCTCTGTCAGATGCATGAGCCACTTCCAAGGCTCAAATTGAAGTGCTCCAAGAGAGTAAACTGAAGTTTAGAGTCCAAATATTATTAAGGGTAAATAATATTTTATCGTTCTATTTTAGCCTGGTAGTCTAAAAAATAGAAACCGCCCAATGTCTTAAAATGAGGTCCAACTATTTTTACCAACTCGACCAATCATCCATAAATACATCCCCGCAACTCATGTACTCATGATCCATATGTCTAAAAATAGACTTTGTGCCAAAAATAGTCTTCATGCAAGGCCCACTTAGTGAAGGCGACTCATTTCACTAAGCTCATCATCTTGTTGCATTTTCAACACTCCCTCTCAACAAGATATGGATTATCTGCAACCCCTATCCTGCCTCTGTGGTATTCAAATTTTCTCCTAGTGAGCGCCTTCATCAAGATGTCAACATCCTGATCCTCCGTGGGAATGTATGAAAGTAACATGATTCTCCGCTACACACAATCTCTGATATGATGGTACCTGATGTCGATGTGTTTGGATCTATCATGAAATACTGGATTATCAGAGAGTTTAATGCAACTCTGGTTATCACAATAAATCACAGTAGGCTCCAAGTGTGACCCGAACAACCCGACCAGGATCTTCCTCATCCATATGGCCTCGCATGTAGCCAAGCTTGCTGCCATATACTCAGCCTCTGCTGAACTGAGTGCCACGGATCTCTGCTTCCTGCTGTACCAAGAAATTGTTGTCGACCCGATACTGAAGATCCCTCCAGATGTGCTCTTTCTGTCCGTTGGGCTCCCTGCCCAATCTGTATCCGTGAAGCCACACAGCTTCACCCCATCCTCCTGTCTGTACCACAAGCCATATCCCGAGATGCCTCTAAGATAACGCAATACATGCTTGCTTGCCTTCTAGAAGAGCTTGGTAGGCTTAACCATAGCTTGCGAAAGCTAGTTAACAGCATATCATATATCGGGTCATGTATTGACCAGATACATAAGCGACCCCACCAACTGTCGATAAACAGTGGCATCCACTACCTCCGCCGAAGTAGCATCCTCCTTCCTCCAACCTCCAGGAAGAGGAGTATCAACAGGCTTGCAGCCATGCATGTTGAACTTCTCCAGTATTTCCCGGGCATACTTACCCTGAGAAACAAACATTCCATCACTGCGCTACCAAATTTCCAATCCCAGGAAATAATGAAGGAGGCCCAAGTCCTTCATCTCAAACTCTCTAGCAAGATCCTCCTTGCATGAAAGTATCAACAGCTCATCACCCATCAAAATCAGATCATCTATATAAAGTACAATGATCAGCAACTTCCCCTCCACCACAATCTGGTACAGGTTAGGATCCGCCTCACTCTTGGAGAATCCAAGTCCGATGAAATAACTGTCTATCCGTGTGTACCAAGCACGAGGTGCTTGTTTCAACCCATACAGTGCTCTCTTGAGTCTGCACACATGCGACTCACTGCTGAAGATCTCGAAACCTTCGGGCTGCTCTATGTACACCTCCTCCTCAATGACTCCGTTGAGGAACGCAATCTTCACATCCATCTGATGGATGTGCCACCCCATCTGCGCTGAGAGAGCTAGGATCGTCCGTATGGAAGAGTACCTTGCGACAGGTGCAAAGGTATCCTCATAATCGATCCCCTCGATCTGTGAGAAGCCACGGAAAACAAATCTTGCCTTGTACTTCTCCACACTCCCGTCAGCCGCCTGCTTCACTTTGTAGATCCATTGCGAACCCACCACTTATTTCCCCTCCAGTCGCGGGACAATCTCCCATGCACTGTTTCTGACAATAGAATCATACTCTTCCACCATGGCATCTACCCATGCGGGGTCCTCCACAACTTCCTCGAAAGAGGATGCCTCTGTCACGACACATTTTCTCACAAGAGCCATGTATCCAGTGTACCGGTCTGGTGACTGTCTCTGTCTACGCTGTGATGTAGGTGGTCCTACAACCTTCTCTGCATCTTGAGCCAGTCGCTTAGCTTCTGTAGTGCGCTTGCGCCCTCTGATGGTTGGCGCTGCGTGAGTGGTCTCTTCCACTCCATGAACTTCCTCATGTGGCTGATCCACATCCTGAAGCTCATCCTTAGGAACTAATAGCTCCTCATCTGCATGCAAGTGTGGCTCCCTCTCAAGCGAACACTTCATGGCTTTCTCCTCCTGAAATTTGATATCCCGTCGCACAACAGTCTTGCGACTGTCTGGAAAATACACCCGATAGTTGTGAGGTGTATCAATGTACCCCACAAATATTCCAACCTCTGCGGTTGGATCCAGCTTCTTCCTGGCATCCTTCGTCACATGCAAGTAGACAGGTGAACCAAAAATCCTCAAATGGGAAATATCAGGTCTCTTACCAGAAAACGCATCCTCTGGTGTACTCATGCCAAGTATCTTGTGAGGACAACGGTTCTGCACATATACTGCAATATTGCATGCCTCCGCCCACAAGTGAAGGGGTAGGGCCTGATAATGCAACATCGCCCATGCAGCACCCACGATCGTTCTGTTCTTCTACCCAACAACCCCGTTCTGTTGTGGGTTATGGGGTGTGATGAGCTCTCTCCGAATCCCTTCTACGCTGCAAAAGTCCTTGAATTCAACAGAGATGAATTCACCACCATTGTCGCTCCTAAGAGCCTTCACATGCTTCCTCGATTCCTTCTCAACCAGCACCTTGAACTCACAGAACTTTGAGTATGTCTCGCTCTTCTTCTGCATGAAGAAGATCCAGCACTTTCGAGAAAAATCATCAACAAAGATCACATAGTACCTGTGCTTTGCTGTCGAAGCTACTGAGAAAGGTCCACACACGTCTGTGTGAATTCTCTCAAGGATCGTCGTGGCACGACTATCCTTCTCGTGAAAGGTGGTTTTCACAAATTTTCCCAAGGTACACCCCTTGCACTGATCTGACTACGCAAGAGTGCCCTTAGGAAGCCCAGTAGAAATCTGTTGCAGTATCTTCAAAGCTCCATGGTGAAGGTGGCCCAATCTCCGATGCCACAGCTCGCCATCATCCCGGCTCACCACTCCTTCCGCCTTGCATGCCATTGCTGCGCAGCCATCCACTTGCAACTAATAAAGGTTCTTGACTTGAACCCCTATCTTCTGGGTCTCTCTAGTTGTCTTATTGCGCAGGAAAGCCTTTCCCTCGCTGAAGACAACATCATACCCGTTGTCTTCCAACATCGCCACAGAGATCAGATTCTTCTTCAATCCTAGAACATGCATCACCTCCTTCAATACGAAGGGTTTACCAGACTCCCTCACAAAGGAAATGGTACCGATACCGGTCGCACTGTATCTACTATCATCACCCATCTCAATGTGCACTCCAAGATCTTTCTCATCCAGATCTGAAAACAGATCTCGATCTCCAGTCATGTGAAAAGACGCACCACTGTCCAAGAACCATATTGATCCCATCACACTTGAGACCAAGCATGCGATCAGCAAAAAATCCAGCTCAAACTGCGAGGCTAAGGCCTCTCCCGCTGCAGATCCAGCAGGCTGCTTATTTTTCTTCTTCTGCGGACAATTTGTGGCATAATGTTCGTGCTTGTGACAGTGAAAGCACTTCACCTTGGACATGTCCTGCTTCTTGCCTTTCGCACCGGAATGATAAGCTTTCTTTCTCTTCCCCTTCTTTGCTTTGGCAGCCAAAGCGCAATTTTCTTCATTAGATGCCTTTGATGAAGATCCATCCCTGGTATTCCGCCTTATCTCCTCTTGCACAAGATTCGACCAAAGTCACTCCCATCCTGGCAATTTCTCCCTACCATTGACAGAATCCTGATAGGCATGCCAAATCTTTGGAAGACCAAGGAGAGCCAAGCTCACCAATTCCTCATCATCGACAGTCACCCCCACACTTCCCATCTCATCCCTGCATTGGATGAACTTCGTGAGGTACTTCGGCATACTGTCGCCTTTCTCCATCTTTATGTGTCTGAGTTTATCCTTGAGCGCCAACTTCCTCTGGTTGCTCTTGCTTTGGAATAAATCTGTCAACGCTTTCCACATCAAGTATGGAGAAGCTTTTCCATGCATGCTGGATACAATGTGATCCCTCACGCCCTCCAACAGAATCCTTCAACATTTTGCCATCTTCTTTTGCCAAGCCTCAACTTGAGCAGCATCAGTAGGCTTTGGGACCTCAACCTCTATGAACTCCTTTAGCCCATTATCATCTAATACCGCCTCCATTCTATCCTTCCATGCAACATAATTTGAACTGCCCTCAAGGGCATACTCCATTCGCAATCCGTTGAAATACATTTCAACTTTGGCACCAAGAAAACTGCTGCAAATTCGAATTCCACCAGCTCAAAACTCAACCGCTTCCGATCTGTGAGAACAAATTATTTCTAGCACAGAGATCGACTGTAGGGAATTTACTGGATATATCACCTTTCAAAGAAAGGATGGATCCAGAGGCTACCTGGCCCGTTACAGACTCTGTCTACCGAAATAATTGTAATCACTGTAATAGATCCGATGATCAATCTCGCTCCGATACCATGTAGAAATTTGACTAATAGCTGAATTATTTACCGAGATTATCCTGATTATACACTATTTAAGCTTCATGCATAATACATAACCTCTTCTACAATTGATCATCAATATGCGGAAATAGAAGCAGTCGCATGCGCACATAAACACAATAGTCAAGCACACATAAACACAGTATGTAATGGGGAAAGCATATAGCTTAAAACCCCAACTATCTGTATATTATAATGATAGAGAACATGTAACAATACATAGCACAAAGCTCTCACAGCTCTCAGCACTATCTCACATGCTACACACAAACTAGCACGGAAGATTAACAAGTCACAGGTTCAAATCTCCTCCACAAGTCTGCCTGCCTCTACTGCGCAATCCAAGATGAGTAATGATGAGATCCAAGTTCGAATCCCACTAGCTCCAACTGTGCAATCCTCATTGGCAATCTCCATCAATGTGTGTGCAAATCTCATGCACAGCCAATAGTCACAACTGATAGCAAACTCACCCTTTCACCCACCTCTAACATTGGTCTCCACTGAACTGTCCATGCATTGCAGTTAACTGATGTGTTCTTTAGTTGATTTATCAGTTAATAATAAGTGAATTAATTAATAATTGATTCACACCACTCATCACTAGTGTATTTTTCGGTTAGACTAAATACAACTAGTTCAACTAAGTTAAACCGAACACAACTCCACCAACTGTCTCATCAACTCCACCAAACTCTGCCACATGAGTTCTAACTGAAGTCAACCATGCAATAGCTTAACTAACCCTTAGGAAAAGCATATTTCCTTCTGTCAGCTGCATGTGCCACATCCAAGCATCAAACTGAAGTGCTCCAAGAGGATAAGATAATGTTTATAGTCTAAATATTATTAAGGGTTAATAATATTTGACTGTTCTATTTTTAGCCCGGCAGTCTAAAAATAGAAACCGCCCAATGTCTAAAAATAGACATAGTCTAAAAATAGACTTTGCGCCAAAAATAGCCTGCGGGCCCACTTAGTGAAGGCGACTTCATTTCACTAAGCTCCATCATCTTGTTGCATTTTCAACAAGAAGAAGAACCAAAGAGATGTCAACTTAAAGTATGCAATGATTGATTGTAGAATGAAACAAATGACAACATGGAAGCAAGAAATTTCTGCTAATAAGAGGGAGAGGATCATGTTAGGATGATTTCCTCAGTTAGAAAAAATATCCCAGGATATTGAAAAATAAGTCTCATAATTAAATGAGTTTTTGTATTTTGGGAAAGAAGGATTCAAGAGTCAAAAGAATAAATATGGACTTCAAAGTGTGTTGGAAGAAAAAGTTGACATGAAGGATCTTACACTATAACTTGGGACTTGAGGATACATCGATTGGGTTGGTACCGCTGATAAATACAAATACTATTGATGGTTTGGTTCTATTGTGGTTTCTTGGAAAAACATGACGCAAGATTTCGTTTCACTCAGGCAGAAGATATGGCAGTTTATACAATTAACTTTGAAGAAGTTTGGCTCCGTAAAAAATTTGATGGACAATTTGACGATTTGTTGGATTCGATCGTAATACCTTATAATGATTGTTAGAGGACCTGTTTTTTCATGGAAGGTCAAAGTGCTTAATGATTCAAGAGTATGTTGTAGATAGGATCTGAGAAGCAACAACAGATCTCCATGGATAAATAGGTAGCTAATGTAAGGAAAATATGAATACTTCTAAAACAATCTTGGGCTTGTGGATTAATCCTCCCAGGTTGAGAGGGAGTGAGGATGGACACCTTTGTTCTCCATGTGTCATGTAATATGGCCAAGAATAACAACCATAAGTCTAGTACATGAATGCATATAGAGAGAATGGTGGATTGGATAAGCATCATGAACCAACATTCTTGAGATTTGTACTGTGACAAGGACTAATAGCCATAATTCAAGTACATTGATCTAATATAAGATTGGTCCGGGGGATCAATATTTCCTTGTGTCAGGTATTGTGACAATGGATTAGGAAATGATCCTGTGAGGACATACTTTGGTGAACCTAGGTGGAGTATGTGCCTTGAGAGGTGGTGGTGTCCTATTTGAATTCCTCCCAACATTGTGTTATGATCTAGTGGAAATATAGAGCTTACTTGTCAAGGCCTTGGTATTTTGATAATGTTGGTTATGAGGATGTTATAATCATTGATGCTTATCAACCCAGATCCTTTCTACTAGAAGTATTCAACCTGAGAATATGTCGATGAGTCATTATGAATACCTCCCTCATTAAGAGGGAGTGTTGAAATTGTAACGAGGTTCAATCTTGATAATTGTCATTACACTTATATCAATATGTATTTTTTGTAAAAGAAAAATGAAGAAATTTTTTATTTTCTATCATGTTTTTCATGCTTTGTTTTGGTAAAAAGAAAATGAAAAAGGGCATGTTCTTCACGACCCTTGTAAAAAATTAAAATTTGAATTTTTGAGAAGTGTCATTTGTCCCTCCATTTTTCCAAGTCAACCCTCCAGAAAGACAAGTTGTCATGCACAAAGGACCTGTCTCTTCACATGAACGAACAAATATATATTGGCATCTATTCTCCATCTTTTGGTAAACAATTCAGGTCTCTTCCGTGGAAGAAAATTTGGGTTTGTGTGAAACAAATCTGAGGAACATACTTCTATGAGCTTCTGTGGCAGATCTTGAGGCACATAACTGAGCTTCTTGTGGCAGATCCTAAGGCACATAACTGAGCTTCTTGTGTCAAATCCTTAGGCACATCACAAAGTGTTCTAAGGATAGATTTGTTGAACAATCTTGTGAACAATAT
Source organism: Pinus albicaulis (assembly GCA_034641835.2). Classification (NCBI taxonomy): domain Eukaryota; kingdom Viridiplantae; phylum Streptophyta; class Pinopsida; order Pinales; family Pinaceae; genus Pinus; species Pinus albicaulis. Next base: position 1,079,194,716 of record CM076574.1, read on the forward strand.
TATGGACAGATGGAGGGATGACTTGGCGTTTGGATCACTGGTTAGTTTGAATTGGATTTCTCTTTTTGACAAAGAACCTATAAGGAAAGAATTGTTGGGATTTCCCCTTGCGGGTTTTTCCCTGGCCTCTGGCCTAATCTTTGGTGTCTCTTGTCTCTTTTGCACTTTCTTTATATCTATGAAATGTATAATTTCTCAACAAAATGAGTAAATGAAGTAAATGCTAAATGAAAAACATATACAAACAAGTCACAAGTAATTATCATGCTTAGAAATTTGTCTTTCAATCAGATTTCAACAACTGAGAATAATTTTATTCCCATTTCTTATCTTCCAGGGAATCCAAGAGGATGGCCTCGAAAAGGAGTCCATGAGGCCTTTCTAGATGATATAGCCTTTATGGAAGAAAATAGAAAAGGATGATCTAAGCTATGCAGTGACAGATCTGTTCTTTAAATACATAGCCTTTATAATTTGTTGCCACAGTCTGCATCCATTTATTTTTCAACATAAAATTTTGATAGGGTACTAACAACCTCCTCAGATATAAGAAATAGCCCACAAGCCACATATATCAGAAACTCATTGTTGAATGTAGGACCAAGACGTCCAGAGACCACCAGAACTGGAGCCTGGATCCTAGACTCCAACGATATACCTATCCTTCTAGCCTTACTATGACGGACCATGTCTCTGGGGACTTGAACCTGGGTGGATGGGATGGAAAAGAACCATCCCTACCACTCGAGCTAAGCACCTGTTGACGACCCAAGCCATTTATTACTCTCCATAAAGTCTTCATAGATAGGGAAGCTCCAAACATAAATATATTCTTAAATCCCCGACCTACAAAGGATTTAGGCAGAGAAATGGAATCCCACCTAACCAAATGTACTCCTTTTTCCTTTCTTCCTGTCCACAAAATACTAAAATTTTATGCCCAAATTTATTAATGAAAAATTTAGGGGATTTTGAAAGTGTCATCCAATAAAAATGGTTACTTTCAAGGAAAAACTTTACAAGTATCACCCTTCCCCCAAGTAACAATTTGGTTTCAAGAAAGATCCCAAGCATTTAATACCTTTGGAAAGAATCTCCACTTCAAAAGTTAGTATGGATTTTATGATATCGAGATTGTGATCTTGGACTCTGTTTTGGAAAAAGGTTGATTTTTGTAGGCTAACCTCCATATCGTAGACTTGACAAAAGAGAGATAATTTTGGCATAGCATTACCATTCAACAGAAGATCCATTTCCAAAAATTAGGATATCATCAACCAAAAGGAGGTGAGTTAGGTGCATTGATCTAGTCACTTTGACCCCTTTTAAATTCCCAACACATTTGGCTTGAAGGACCAGTGTGCTTAAACCTTCAAGTATTAACAAAAAAAGTAGAGGAGAAAGGGGACAACATTGTCTCAACCTCTTAGTGATGTGAAACAAGTTGAAAAGGGAGCCATTAATCAACACTGCAGAATTTGTTGAGGTTACACACCCCATGATCTAGTTGGTCACTTCTAGATTAAGGTCAGTTTGAAGTAGAATCAGTCTTAAAAAAGTGCAATTGACTTTATCATATGCTTTGACAAGATCCATTTTCAAAATTAGTGCATCATGTTTTTTTTTTTTTCTTTAATTTAATAGTGGAGGGTTTCTTGAGCAACTCCATTAACATCATGGATTTTCCTATTTGGAAAGAAACTAAATAGTTCCAAAGAAATCATATTAGCAAGTTTTTCTCTAAGTTGAATGTATATGCTCTTTGAAATAATCTTATATATTAAGTTACACAATTAAAATTTCCTAAAGTCATTAAAATTATTAGGTTTTAAACTTTTGGAATTGCAGTAATAATTGTGGCATTAATAACACCTTTAATTGATCCTTTCCTTCTAGCTTCCTCCACCACATGTAAAATCTCATTTCCCATCAGATCAAAGAGAGCTAGGTATAGCTCTATTTTCCCACCCATCTGGCCCATGAATTTTATCTTGCAAACTATTTTAACACCCCCTTGACTTCTTCCAAAGTTACATACCTTCCAAGTCTAGCAGAATCATCCTCTAAAAAGAACTTCAGAAATTTTTGTAGTACTTTCAATTGGGCAGGAATATTATTAATACCAGGATCCGTAAAAAGATCCATGAAATTATCCTTTGTTTCCTTCTCTAAATCTTTCTAGGAGCTTCTATTTATCCCCTACCCATCCTTAATCTCCCTGATAGAGTTGTGATTTCTTCTATAGTTTGCAAACTAGTGAATTTTTTTTTATATTTCCATCACCCGCCTTAATCCAAATAACTCTGCTTTTCATCCTTCATTCCTCTTCTTCCTATTTTAAGATTTGTGATTTTTTCTCTTCCAAATTTCTTGTTGATTTTTGTAGCATCGGAAAGTGTTCCAATTCTCAAAATTTGTAAGGAGGCTTGGACATCAGTATTCCAAAGAACCCATAAACTGTTTGTGGAAATTCCACTCGGTTCATGTCTTATTAAAATAATTAATTATTTTAATAGAAACCCTAAGTCTAAATTTAAAGAAATTAAATAATTAATGGATATTAATAATACAAAGTGTGAATCTTCTAGAGAATGAAGATCAATTCAAGTTTTAATCTTAGCATTTGATTAGACTTCTAATCTGGGCCATTGATTCATCAATGAGAAGATTATAAAAGAAGGCTTGAAGGTCATTTGGAAAGTAAGTCTGACATACACTCAGTACCTAAAGATGATCGATTTTGAACGAATAGAATTCAATTTTAGAGGGAGAGTTGTAGTGCGGAGGGATGTGAAATTCATGGAGGAGAGAGCCTTCAGAAGATCCTGAGAGATGCCTTCTATTACACAGTCTAAGGAGGATCCGTTGGTTCAACCACAACGACCTGCGAAAGATAATATGGTTTCCTCTCCAAGGCATGGGTATCCAAGGGACACTTCTCCCGAGGACTTGTAGGTAGATCCACCCATGACTAGTGGGAGAACGAGCAGGGAACTACGACAAATTTTGAGGGACGCAGAGGACTTTTTCGGAGCCCCCTGAGATGTGAAGAGACAATGTAGGTAGCCTGAGAGGTACCAAGCCTTGGTTGCACAGGTTGGGGAACCTTCTATTTTTCAGGAAGCAACTCAGCACCGGGTATGGCTAGATGCGATTATGGAAGAGTACAATTCCATCATGATGAATGATGTCTGGGAAGTGGTTCCCAGACCTTAAGATAGATCAGTTGTAGGTTCAAGGTGGATCTACAAGATCAATTATGTTGCAGATGGTGGCATCAAGAAATTTAAAGCCAAGTTTGTGGCTAAGGGGTATGCTCAGGAGGAAGGGATAAATTATGAAGAAAAATTCACCCCAGTATCCAGATATACTTTCATTAGATCCATGATATCCCTTGTTGTGCAGATGGGATGGGAGATTCATCAGATGGACGTCAAGACTGTGTTCCTAAATGGGGTGATAGAAGAGAAAGTGTACATTGAATAACCAGAGGGCTTTGAGACACATGAACAAAAGACTTCTATGTGAAGGCTTAAGAAAGCATTGTATGGACTAAAGCAAGCCCCTAGAGCTTGGTATGGTCGAATTGACAGCTACTTGTATAAGATGGGATTCGTTAAGAGTGACGCAGATCCCAATATCTATTATCTAAGGGTAGGGAGTGAGCCCCTTATACTGGCTCATCAAGGATTGCAAAGAGAATTTTTCTACAGAATTCGACATGAAATATATAGGGTTGATGCACTATTTTCTGGGGTTGGAAGTTTGGCAGTAGAAGGGGAATATCTTCCTTGGTCAAGGAATATATACTACAGAAATTCTGGAAAGATTTCAGATGGAGGACTGTAGACCCATGACAACTCCAATGATCACCAACTGGAAGAAAATCAACACGTCCAAAGATGATGAGACTGATCCTAATCTGTATAGGCACCTCATAGGATCTATGATGTATCTGGTGAACACTAGGCCAAACATCTGTTATGCTGTCAATACCCTCAGTCAATTCATGGTGGAACCTAAGAGGGCTCATTGGGCAACAACCAAACATGTTCTCAAGTATCTTCAAGGAACAATCGAGCTTGCACTGAAGTACACCCGTGGCAAGGACATCATGTTAAGTTGGTTCATTGACACCGATTGCGCAGGGATTCTAGTAGATCAGAAGAGTACCAATGGGTACTGTTTAAGTCTTGGATCAGGGATGACCTCCTAGTGCAGAAGGAAACATAAATTTTTGGCGCTGAGCTCAACAAAGGCTGAGTATATGGAAACTAGCACAGCTTTGTGTGAGGCCATATGGCTTCAAAAACTGCTTTGTGAACCTACTGAATGACATCAGGTTAAGTGGGCTCACCAACGCAGATTGGGCAGGGAGTCTAGTAGATCGGAAGAGTACCTGTGGGTATTGTTTTAGTCTTGGATCAGGGATGACCTCCTAGTGCAGCAGGAAATAGAAATCTGTGGCGCTGAGCTCAACAGAGGCTGAGTATATGGCAGCTAATACAACTTCATGTGAGGCCATATGGCTTCGGAAACTGCTTGTGAACCTACTGAAGGAGAAAATGGAAGCGATCAATATTATATGTGATAATCATAGTTGCATCAAGCTCTCTGAAAATCCTGTGTTTCATGATCGGTCGAATCACATTGACATCATGTGTCACTTCATCAGAGACTGTGTCCAATGAGGATATGTACAATTGTAGTACACTCCAACAGGAGAACAAGTGGAATATATCCTCACGAAGGCTTTGGGGAAGACCAAGTTTTTCTACTTCAGAGAGAAGACGGGGATGATCAAGAATCTATTTCAATAGCAGGAATGAATAGGATCAAGATTCAGAGGGAGCTGTAGTATGGATGAAGCAGTGATAGTGATAGTGTCATGGGAAGCAGTTTAGAAGGCAACAATGCAGCAGATGAGGGGCAGCAACCAGAGACCAGTAGTGCAGAGGATGCTTCAAAGAAGAGCAACATGCAGCAGGCATATTTCTAGAACACCTTTCTTGCTAAGAGGGAGTGTTGATTTTTGTAGCATCGGAAAATGTTCCAATATCAAAATTTGCAAGGAGGCTTGGACATCAGTATTCCAAAGAACCCATAAACCGTTTGTGGAAATTCCACTCGGTTCATGCCTTATTAAAATAATTAATTATTTTAATGGAGACCCTAAGTCTAAACTTAGGAAAATTAAATAATTAATGGGTATTAATAAGATAGAGTGTGAATCTTCTAGAGAACAAAGATCAAGTCAAGTTTTAATCTTAGCCATTGATTAGACTTCTAATCTGGGTCTTTGATTCATCAACGAGAAGATTATAAAAGAAGGCTTGAGGTTCATTTCGAAATTAAGCCAGACATACACTCAATACCCGAAGGAGATTGATTCTTAAGGAATAAAATTTGATTTTAGAGGGAGAGTTGCAGGGAAGAGTTGCAGAGGCAGAAGGAGAATAGGGAGTCAACAGTGACTGAGCACGAGGACAGAGGGCCACAAAAGGAAACATAGTGAATCCATGCAGAGTGACATAGTCGAGCACAGGAACTGCGTAGAGAAACATGCAGACGTACACAGAGGGAGTCAGAGGCTCTTCCGGGTGTTTGAAAATTTTCGGGAGGGTCCAAGAATTTTGTCTCAGGTGTTTTCTAAATGTATCTGACAGTGTATTCCTTGTAAAGACTCATTTGTTGAAGAATGATAATAAAACCCTCATCCACTGCACCGGTTTTCCCACATTGGGTTTTTCTCGGGACAATTGTCCAAAAATAAGTGTGTACATGTGATTGTTTCTTATGCTTATGTTCTTTACTGTTATTTTCTCTGCATATGTAATTGTGAATGTTGCAGTAGTATTTATTTCTAAATTTACTGATAGATTTCTGTAAATAACTTATTGGAGTAATAATTAGGAGAACTAAATCTATCACTGCAATTGTATATTTAAATATTGAAATTTTCACATTGCAGAGGTATCATTTTACCTCTTCCAGAAAAATTGTATTCACATAAGCTTGAAAAATTCTATCAAATTCTAATTCATTATGTATAAGCTCTACTTTTCGATATTTTTTTTAAGCTTATCCCTTTCCTTCACCCTAATTTTTAAAATTTTCATCTTATACACCAAACTATCCATGGCTGGGTTGAACGCTGTGTTTGAAAACCATGCCAACTCTTTCTCATCAATGCAAAAAAAGGCTCATCTTCCATCCTCATGGGATTGAATTTGAAAGGATAATGTATCTTATAAGTATCAAAGTCCAATTGGAGGAAGATTGGGGAGTGATCAGAAATGTTAGCCGAACAAGTCCAAGATTAGAACCTACCAAGAATTTTCAAGAGGGACTCAGCTATAAGGAATATGGCCAATCTTTTAGCTATCCCACTTTCATCCACCCTACCATCTATCCAGGTCAGTCTCATAGGGGAAGGCCTGATATCAATAAGGTTAGAATCTTTGATCAATTGAGAGAAATAAGGAGCTAAGGGGTCAACCCATGCCCTAGCTCACCAAATTTTAGAAGCCAAGATGGTGAAATTGAGGTCCCCAATAAGAATGATGGTTTGATCAAGTATAAAAGCACTCTCTTGCAACTAGTTCCAAAAATTTCTCCTAATGTCATAAATCCATAAATTTAAGTAGCTTTATGGGGGTGTTAGTGTTTTCAGGGAGCCTTCCAAGATGATAATAACCCATGAAAAGTAAGGCTTAGGATAAAAATCATTAGGATTCCATGTAGTCAACAAACCCTCGATAAACCCACAATATCAATAGCACAATCCTTTGAGTTCGAACAAAGTTTAAGGAAATAATCACAAGCTTTGGCGCCTACCACCATTGTTTTCTGAATAAGGAGGATAGACATATTATGATCTTTAGAATTATTTTGAGGGAGTTTTTCTTATGGTATTCCCCCATTCCCATAATATTGAGTGACATCACTATCACTGGGGACCTTCCTAAGAGGGTATATTAGCTCTAAGCACCCTTTGTTCCTTACAGAAAGAAATATTTTCGGAACACAAACATCCTTTGATAGCACCCTCCTAGGTCAAGCCTTTCTTGTTATGTTTTTTCTACCCAATGGTCACATTGATAAAGGAAGAGTTCATATTCTGAACCTTCGTCTGTTTAGGCTCTAGATTTGAGTTAACAGGGAGAGGAGTGTGGTTTAAACTTTCTTTAAAGGAGGGGGATTGAGGAAGTCAAGTAGAGTTTGAAGAGAACAACATGTCAACACTAGGGGAGGAGGAGTTTGAGGGATTAGAACCATACCCTAGATGAACACGTAGGTCACCAGTCAAGTCATTGTTCCAAAAAGGAAAACTAGGGGAAGAGTTAGTGAAACTGCTGGTGCAAAGAGATGACAACGAAACATTCGACTTCCTCAACACAATGTTAACAATTTTTTCAGGACCAGTAAATTTTGGATATAGGTCTTAGGTGCCACCACCGAGTTAGGTAAAGGAGGGAGATGATCAGGATATAAGCTATTGTGACTGCCAAGATTAAAAAATTCTATGTTGTTAACAATGTAAGGATAAACATAAGTACAAGAAGAAAACTGTGAAGCACCCACATGTGGTATTATAACACTATGAGTTGTAGCTCTGTGGAAAAGAGGCTGAAGTTTCAGGGTAGCCGAGAAGTGCATAAGAGGGAGAATTTTGACTTGCGTTGACTTGTGCAAGGAAGAGATGCAACAAAGAGAAGAACTTGTGTCTTGGTCTTGGAGTGGCAAATTAGGTCAAGGGTATTGGTCTTGGTATTCGTCAATTGAAGTCTTTATAAGAAGAATAATTTGTTCGAGTTTTCCTCTCAAGTGGGAGAGGTTTTGGCCCTGGCTGATAACCTATATTTTGTGTCTCTTGTCTCTTTATGGTTTATGAATTGGTATCTTCTTGATGAAGAAGATCACTAATAATCTAAGAAATAAAATATCCTAATCTAAGAAAGTAAAAAGCATTCACAAACAATTATCATAAGAAGAGAAATCACCTAATACTTGATGCCCTAGATTTTTCAACATAATCTATCCCAGTAGTCCCTCCTTTAACTTTGCTAAAACATTTCCATCTTCAAACCCAATAAAATAAAAATGTGTCCTCGAAACCAGAAGAATCATGAATAATGGAGGAAGGTCCACCACAGAGTCCAACTGCCCAATTTTGAAATTAGGTCAAGAAGCCTTAAGATGACCTGTCTGATGACATATAATACATCTAACAAGTCTTTGTAGTTTTCCAAAAACTGATGAAAGCTCTTCTTCCCATTTGTAATTTCAATCTCCCCTAGCAGATTGAATGTGACATTACACTCCACCAAAACTTGAAGAATCTGCTTTTAAAACCTTACCAAGACCGAGTTTCCAAAGAAAATGAATTTTCCAATCACATTATCCACCTTGATAATAATCCACCTCTTCCAAAACTGCAAAGGAAATTCCACAAGTTTAACCCATAGGTTTTGGGTTTTAGGGTTCTTAGTGAGGGGGTCAAAATCCACGTGCCACCTCTGTAACCATAAGTTCCCACTGCTAATCACCCATTGTTTGTGTGTAAAATCAGTTCCAGTTCCAAGTGATTCTTTGCTAAAAAGTGTAAGTGTATCCAATTGTTGACAAGGAGACACACACACAAGGTGTAACCAAGTAAGGTTTTTGAGGACCGTGTAACCAAACTCATGAGCTGGTCCTTAAGGAGATAAACTTACCAACCGTGGCTTTTTAGGAGAGATCGTCCACATGATCCAAACCCATGTTGACCCCCAATGTAAGAGCAGTTTTCTCCATTCTAGCCATCAACTATTTTGTTTTGTCTAGTGATTTTTTATTTTCTTTTCACTCTCGCCGCAACCCCTTGAATATTGGAGTTATTTCCGAAAGAGAACCATCCCCGAAGAATGTAGAATCTTTTTTTTCTACTGGTGTGGAACCACATGACTAGAGAATGTCGTAGAATCCCTAAGCTCCAGAACTCATTTATGAACAATCCCTGAAATGGGTTTTGAAAGACTATTAAAAATTATGTTGCATTGGTTTTGGGGATGGAAGAATGATGGGGATGGGGGACACATCCCTAGAACAGATAGAGCACACCCCCAAAAAATTTAGCGGACAAGTTATAACGTTGTGTAGTTGTTTAAAACTTGTAAGCATAAAAATCTATGCTTTATAGTATTATGCACAACCCTTAAACACCAATTAAAATTTCAAACAATTTAAAAAAGGGTCGAGTGACATTCGATTATTGGCCAATAGGCATGAGCGTTAGCTTTAGGAAACTTCAACTACTTTCAATTTGTAATACAATTCCATCACATACAATTCATAAAATTCTCTTTATAGCAATTTTTTTCTTCATATTTCTCGATAATGATGACTATGTTAAACAGAAAAGGTGTTCCCTTCTGAATAGATTTTGCAAACATTTACAACTTTGTTGAAAACCATCATTAAATGCTTTGGTTTTTTGAAGGTATTAAATTCTTATTTCAGATTAAGAAGGGGATGGAATAGGAATTTATTTTAAACATTTATTACCCAATCCAAGTCACTACTATCTGATTATTTTCACAATGCTTGAGGTTGGATGGTGGAAGCACTGAACTCGAATGACTCTTTGAAACACACATACTATATATAAATGCTAAGATGATCCACAAAATGAGAAAGAACAAGAGCAATAACCACAAGGATTAATGTTTTAAAATGTTGCATTTTTTGTTTTCTTGAGCCTGCGTCTTATAATTTTATCATTGAGAATACAATATCTAAATCACCAAAGATCCAAATTGAAACCCATCATACAAATCCATGTTTGTTCAATCAATGAATGGAAAAAATTATCATTACAAAAATAATGGATGGGAAAAATGATCATTTTGTTCAATCATCTATGTGTTAGCCCCCCTATGAAATTTTTGACAAACAAATAGGGGGCTAAATCATTGTTGAGTCTTCAAGGAATGCATTTCCTCTGAAAACACAGTCTCCTTGAAGCCTCCATGTGCCTTTTATCCTTTGATCAAATCCCCTCTGTTGATTCCCCTTTTAAAGCCTCTCTGTTATGTGAAGAAATGCCCAAAAGCCTCCTTTCCCCTTTATTTTACCCTCATTTAGCCTCTTTTTATCCCCCCTTGTCTCCCATTCTATTTCCCCATTTACCCCCAAAATCCCCTTGAATCCTTCCCTTACTCTTTATTTCCCATTTTCCCTCTATCGTTCCCCTCCTTCACCTCCAAAATCCATTAAAACGGGCTTAAACCCACCTTCCGACCTTATTATAAGGCCTAGCCCCTTCCCGCCAGCCCCTTAACCACTTCCCCACATGTGACTCGGCGCTGGGACCAAGCGCTTAAGTCCCAGGCGCTAATCGCAATCGGAAGATCGGCGGAGGATCCATTCCCTTTGTAAACCCCAAAAAAGCCGATGCGATCGTTTTATTACAATACACCCGCGACACATTTCACACCGTTGATCTGTCCCCCCGATCCAACGGTTGAGCGCTGATCGCACTCCCCGCCCAATCGCAATCGGAACTTTGGAGCAGTGCCACTCTTGTTTCCCCCCGATTGCGATCTGCCGATCACATTCTCCACCGTCGATTCTTCTCACTAATCCAACGGCCCCGCACTAATCGCTCCATCGCAATCGCGGAGTTCAATCGCAACCCCTTTTCCGTGCCTCCCGATTGTTATCCCCCGATTTCTCTCTCCACCGTTGATTCGTCCCGCGATCCGACGGCCAGCGCTCAATCGTACCCTCCGCCCGATCGCTGATCGCAAGTCCTTCTATTTCCCCCCCGATTAAATCTCCGTCGTCCATTTCCCCGCCGATCAGACAGTCCAGCATTAATCACACCCTTCGCCCGATCGCAATCGCAACCCCTTCCCTCCGACTCCCGATTGCGATCCGCCGATCCAATCTTAACCATTCATTTAGTTCAAGATCCAACGGCTCAGCGCTGATCGCATCATCGCCCATCGCCCCTCCCGTTTTCCCCTCCGATTGAATGAGGACCGTTGATCTGATTCCCAGATCCAACGATCAGCGCTCAATCGCGCCCCGACCTCCGATCACAATCACAAGCCTTCCTCGCTATCTCACGATTCAATCCCAGCCGCCCATTCCCTTCCAGATCCGACGGTTGGCGCTTAATCGCAACATCGCTCCGATCGCAATCGGAACTTTTTGAATGTGTCACCCCTGCTCCCCCCGATTGCGATCCTCCGATTTGATCCTGACCGTCCATTGGATCTGGGATCTAACGGTCAAGATCTAATTGCCCTCCACCATGACTGGGTCCCGCTTCCACGGCTCCGCTCCATTGTTTTACGCCCTTTTTCTTTGTAATTCGCCCAAGAGTCTAACCTTTGGCCTTCGCACTATGATTCTTCCTCCGCTACACCACCACCCCTCCTCCAGCTTCCAAAGGCATTTCTCCACCACCACCGCCCGGTTTTAAAATTCTTTCCATTGTGCGGATTAGCACAGAGAGGCCATTTTAGCCGACCAGCGAAGCAACAGAGACGGGATTTGAGGGGGATTCGAGCCTGTAATTGAAGATTAACATTTTAATCCTGCAGTCAAAGGCTTAAGGCACTGTTCGAAGATTAAGAGCGCACCAGCAAGCCATAACTGCGCCACCTAACAGCAGAGTGCTTTCCTCCTATAAGTACACCTTCTCACAGCGTCCTCCGTGCCTCTCGAGCCCAGGAAAGATTAATACGATGACAGAACCTCTCAAGGGGCTGTCAGGCAGCATTAAAGAAGCATGGAGGGACCTTGCAGATTTTCCACCCAGTTCATTTATTTCAGAATGGCAGCACAGAGCTCCAAACACCAGAAGGGACTCCAAGGAACATATCAGAGGTCAAAATCGACCTGACAGAGATATTTGAACCAGTATTAGAGTACCTACAGCGTTGCAGATGGCCATTAAGCAATATGGGCATGGACACTTCTGCCGATTCTGTCTTAATGAAATCAATTAATTGTCTATCTACCTATGTTTCTTCCGCTTCTCCTATAAGAATTCCCCGAGAACTATTGAAAAGGTTGTTGTTCATTTGTTCGGCTGTTACTGTTAGTGGGATTCAGTTCGACTATTAGAACAGTCTTGAGAGGGAGTAGCAGAGTAGTTGTATGTAATAGGATGGGAGGAGAAGTCTGGACTGTAACAGCCATTGAGCTTATTGTACATGACTGGTTTTGCATCAATTAATCAAAGCACATTTCACAGGATCCTGGTCTATTACTATTGGTGATGTTCTTCTTACTTCATTTATTGCATCTTCACATTGTTTCATTGTTCTTCTGGGCTTGCATCAGAATAATGGTATAGGATTCACCCTTGTTAGGTGCCCTATGCTGTCTGCTCTCCTTTCCTTCAATGTTTTATGCTAAATGTGTTATCTGAGAAGTGATCTCAGTCAATTTAACCAGTGCACTGGATGTTATTGCCTACTCTCTGATGTATGAATTGGTTGAATCAGTGCTTAGATGTTCTTGCTGGGTTTAAGCTGGAAGGTTTGGGAACACTGGGGATGAGTGTTAGCCCTGTCCACTAGGATCCTTGCACGACCAGCTTACCTTTCTAAGATCCCTTTGTTTATCTTATCTTTGTTTTCCCTTGGAGTTGCTAAAGCAGACCTGGAGTTAAATGACCTCTGGTCCGATCTATAAGCAACCCCTTTGTCCCTTTGAGAGCTGCCCTAGAGTATGTCCAAGCAGGTCTGGAGTTAAATGACCTCTGACCTGATCTATAGACAGAAATTTGGTTGTCTTTCCTTCTTTCACTTCCCTCCTTAATGTTCCATTCCATCATCTGCCTAAAAGATCCTTTAGTGTAGATGACTTTCCCTTTGAAAGCCTTGGCTAGTGGATGCAAGTAATTTCCTTTCATGACTCCATAGCCCAATGGATGGCACTGTCTAGGCCTATCCTCTTTGTTGAAATGTCCTGCTGCCCTGTTCCTTTTCTCCCATTTCTTTCTCAGTCCATGATCTCGTGACCAACCCAGCAACCAACCAACCAAGTCATTTAAAACACCCCTCTGTGCTTCATAACTAGCCTAACATCTCATTTTGAGCTTCATAGATATATCATTCTTAGCTCTATTCGGAGAGATCCCTCTCCGGGTCCAGGAGGGCTAGATCCTAGGGCCCAGAAGTGGTTCTGATGTTGTCTCATCTTTTGGTCTTGCCAATCTGGCCAAAACATGGGAACCCCAACATAATGGCGACTCCACTGGGGACTTGAGTGCATTTCACCTCAAACATTCTTAGGCACTCATAGACCCAAGATCTCTGGTTAGATTGGCATTCTCATTGCTGACGGTGGACAGCACCCTACTTCAAACATTCATAATCATCCACCTGGCGACTCCACACTCCCTACGATTCAAAGACCAAATGACTCCACTGGTGAAAGACTCTGAACTGGTTGAGAAGAGACAGTAGCCTTCTTTGCAAAAGCATGAATCCAAACATGGACAGAGATACAACGTATGACGTTTTGTACGATCAATTAATTGAATTATCAGAAATGTTTGATGAAGTGCTGAAAAGGTACAGGGCTAATAAGAATGCAGATGATGGTTATTTCGAGCAGCCCATGCATCTGTCAGAGCAGGAACAAACTCAAGACCAAGAAGATGAGCAAGACATGTATGATGCTCAAGAATCTATAGAAGATGAGGGGGTTAGTGATCAGGAACTGCCTGATTGCTTACCTGTGTCCTGTGTTACGTTGACCAGAGAATATCAGGACCTATTAGCAAAGGCTGATAGGGAAAGGTGCCTTGAGGAAACAGGAGATTACATAGAAGAGGCAGAATCTGATATGGAAGAAGAGTTTCAAGAAGACATCATGCCTCCAAATCAGCTAATACAAGAGAAAGAGGACTGTTGTTCTTCTGTCCCTGATGAAAGGGAAACCCCTCTTTTGACAGAAGAAGAGATTGATCGGATATTAAACCAGCAGTCCACCCCAGAAATCTTCTATAGAACACACGCTCTTGCTCAGTCATTATTTGAGTTTGATGATGCAGATCCAGAAGACTCCTCCGTGGATCGGGACGAAGAGAGACCTGCTGTGCGCCCAGAACGGTGGATGTGGTCAAGTCCGCCTATTTATGACACTGATGGCGAGAGCCACGATAGTATAATAGCAGATGAAGATTCTTTGGATCTTCATTCTACTCCACCACAGATCATCAGTGAAATCGGAGACTAGCAGTCTTTTCTTTCAGAAGATGAAGAGGAAGCAAAGGAATACACCCCTGCTCGAGAACACATTGATCTTTTCACAGAGCTCAGCACATCCAATCAGAATATCCCAGAGCTCCAGGAGGACTCAGCTGCAATATACGATGAGTCCTCCAGTTCAGAAGATGAGGGAGATTCTCTCTCTCAAGAGAGTCTTCTTCTTGATCCAGTGGAAGAAGAAGAGATCCTGGTCGAAGCCAGCCTGCCAAACATTCATAGCCAGGTATCTTTCCATGATCCTTATGCATACTTCCTGCATACATTTGGAGAAGGATCAAAGGTCTCCCTGAGCAGCATGTTGCAAGCAGAAACAAAAATTTTCAAGGCTGCTGTTGTTGAACAAAAAGAGTGGGAGCTGCCCTGCCTATCCAGCATGCTCAAGGAGTTGAGCAAGAAGGACCAGCCATGGGATCACTTGATGGACTGGTTACATTGGAAGACCATGTTTGTAAGCTAGACTTGTAAATATTTCAGTTAGAGTAGGGTAGGTAGGAAAAGCTCAATAAAGCTCAGCCTATGAGCAAGTAGATTAGTTGTTTAAATTTCTGTCTTAGAATGTAGAGAAGAAACCTGCTAGACAGTCTAATCCTAGCAGGTAGTAGTATAGGTAGAGAAACATATGAGGCCAACAGTCTAATCTGGTCTCATGGAGCAATAAGGGTAGAAGTAGACTAGGTTTATTTTTCCTGTTTGTAAAAATTGATGATGTAAAAGGGTCTGCAAGTCCAAATGCACCCAGGAAGAAAAATGATAGAACTATAGTGTGGGTAGGTAGCTGTATGGGAAGTGTTTCTGCTGATATGTTGTCTTCATAGCTTGTGGCAGCAGATCAAAGAAAGAGATGGATGGTTCAAGCAGCAGGCACCTGGCCTACACAAAGAGATCAATTTCTGAATTCTTGACTCCTTCAAGAAGAAGCCATCCCCATGTGGAGCCACTGTTAGCCCCCCCTATGAAATTTTTGACAAGCAAATAGGGGGCTAAATCATTGTTGAGTCTTCAAGGAATGCATTTCCTCTGAAAACACAGTCTCCTTGAAGCCTCCATGTGCCTTTTATCCTTTGATCAAATCCCCTCTGTTGATTCCCCTTTTAAAGCCTCTCTGTTATGTGAAGAAATGCCCAAAGGCCTCCTTTCCCCTTTATTTTACCCTCATTTAGCCTCTTTTTATCCCCCCTTGTCTCCCATTCTATTTCCCCATTTACCCCTAAAATCCCCTTGAATCCTTCCCTTACTCTTTATTTCCCATTTTCCCTCTATCGTTCCCCTCCTTCACCTCCAAAATCCATTAAAACGGGCTTAAACACACCTTCCGACCTTATTATAAGGCCTAGCCCCTTCCCGCCAGCCCCTTAACCACTTCCCCACATGTGACCCGGCGCTGGGACCAAGCGCTTAAGTCCCAGGCGCTAATCGCAATCGGAAGATCGACGGAGGATCCATTCCCTTTGTAAACCCCAAAAAAGCCGATGCGATCGTTTTATTACAATACGCCCGCGACACATTTCACACCGTTGATCTGTCCCCCCGATCCAATGGTTGAGCGCTGATCGCACTCCCCGCCCAATCGCAATCGGAACTTTGGAGCAGTGCCACTCTTGTTTCCCCTCGATTGCGATCTGCCGATCACATTCTCCACCGTCGATTCTTCTCGCTAATCCAACGGCCCCGCACTAATCGCTCCATCGCAATCGCGGAATTCAATCGCAACCCCTTTTCCGTGCCTCCCGATTGTTATCCCCCAATTGCTCTCTCCACCGTTGATTCGTCCCACGATCCGACGGCCAGCGCTCAATCACACCCTCCGCCCGATCGCTGATCGCAAGTCCTTCTGTTTCCCCCCCGATTAAATCTTCGCCGTCCATTTCCCCGCCGATCAGACGGTCCAGCATTAATCGCACCCTCCGCCCGATCGCAATCGCAACCCCTTCCCTCCGACTCCCGATTGCGATCTGCCGATCCAATCTTAACCATTCATTTAGTTCAAGATCCAACGGCTCAGCGCTGATCGCATCATCGCCCATCGCCCCTCCCGTTTTTCCCTCCGATTGAATGAGGACCGTTGATCTGATTCCCAGATCCAACGATCAGCGCTCAATCGTGCCCCGACCTCCGATCACAATCACAAGCCTTCCTCACTGTCTCCCGATTCAATCCCAGCCGCCCATTCCCTTCCAGATCCGACGGTTGGCGCTTAATCGCAACATCGCTCCGATCGCAATCGAACCAACTAGATGTGTCTGCTCCCCCTTTGCGATCCTCCCGTTCCCAGTCGACCGTCCATTGGATGCGGGATCTAACGGTCGAATCTAATCGCCCTCCACCATGGTAGGTCACGCTTCCACGACTCGGCTCCATTGTTTCGCCCTTTTTCTTTGTAATTCGCCCAAATGCTAAACTTTGGGTTTTACACTGTGCGTTCATTTCTCCGCTCCTCTCCGCTGTTTCCACTGTTTCTCCATCGCTCCACCACCCCTCCTCCAGCTTCCAAAGGAATTTCTCCACCACCACCACCCGGTTTTAAAATTCTTTCCATTGTGCGGATTAGCACAGAGAGGCCATTTCAGCTGGCCAGCGAAGCAACAGAGACGGGATTTGAGGGGAATTCAAGCCTGTAATCGAAGATTAACGTTTCAATCCTGCAGTCAAAGGCTTAAGGCATTGTTCGAAGATTAAGAGCGCACCAGCAAGCCATAACTGCGCCACCTAACAGTAGAGTGCTTTTCTCCTAGAAGTACACCTTCTCACAGCGTCCTCCGTGCCTCTCGAGCCCAGGAAATATTAATACGATGACAGAACCTCTCAAGGGGTTGTCAGGCAGCATTAAAGAAGCATGGAGGGACCTTGCAGATTTTCCACCGAGTTCATTTATTTCAGAATGGCAGCACATAGCTCCAAACACCAGAAGGGACTCCAAGGAGCATATCAGAGGTCAAAATCGACCTGACAGAGATATCCGAACCAGTCTTAGAGTACCTACAGCGTTGCAGATGGCCATTAAGCAGTATGGGCGTGGATACTTCTGCCGATTCTGTCTTAATGAAATCAATTAATTGTCTATCTACCTCTGTTTCTTCCGCTTCTTCTATAAGAATTCCCCGAGAACTATTGAAAAGGTTGTTGTTGTTCAGCTGTTGGGATATTGCTGTTAGAGGGATTCGTTCGACTGTTAGAACAGTCTTGAGAGGGAGTGGCAGAGTAGTTGTATGTAATAGGCTGGGAGGAGAAATTGTGGATTGTATTAGCCATTGAGCTTATTGTACATGACTGGTTTTGCATCAATTAATCAAAGCACATTTCACAGGATCCTGGTCTATTACTATTGGTGATGTTCTTCTTACTTCATTTAATGCATTTCCATATTGTTTCATCGTTCTTTTGGGCTTGCATCAGAATAATGGTATAGGATTCACCCTTGTTAGGTGCCCTATGCTGTCTGCTCTCCTTTCCTTCAATGTTTTCTGCTAAATGTGTTATCTGAGAATTGATTTCAGTCAATTTAACCAGTGTAGTGGATGTTGTTGCCTGCTCTCTAATGTATGAGTTGATTGGATCAGTTCTTGGCTGTTCTTGTTGGGTTTAAGCTGGAAGGTTTGGGAACACTGGGGATGAGTGTTAGCCCTGTCCACTAGGATCCTTGCACGACCAGCTTACCTTTCTAAGATCCCTTTGTTTATCTTATCTTTGTTTTCCCTTGGAGTTGCTAAAGCAGACCTGGAGTTAAATGACCTCTGGTCTGATCTATAAGCAGCCCCTTTGTCCCTTTGAGTGCTGCCTTAGAGTATGTCCAAGCAGGTCTGGAGTTAAATGACCTCTGATCTGATCTATAGACAGAAATTTGGTTGTCTTTCCTTCTTTCACTTTCTCTCCTTAATGTTCCATTCCACCATCTGCCTAAAAGATCCTTTAGTGTAGATGACTTGCCCTTTGGAAGCCTTGGCTAGTGGTTGCAAGTAATTTCCTTTCATGACTCCATAGCCCAATGGATGGCACTGTCTAGGCCCATCCTCTTTGCTGAAACATCCTGCTGCCTTGTTCCTTTTCTCCCATTGCTTTCTCAGTCCATGATCTCGTGACCAACCCAGCAACCCTTCAACCAAACCATTTAAAACCCCTCGTGCTTCATAACTAGCCTAACATCTCATTTTGAGCTTCATAGATATATCATTCTTAGCTCTATTTGGAGAGATCCCTCTCCGGGTCCAGGAGGGCTAGATCCTAGGGCCCAGAAGTGGTTCTGATGTTGTCTCATCTTTTGGTCTTGCCAATCTGGCCAAAACATGGGAACCCCAACACTATGGATATGATTGTCAAAATAGAAGTTATATGTTTGGATTATCCTAGAAATCTGCCCAAAACATCTCTGAAATTTGCCCATAAAATTCTTGAAATCTAGAAAATACATCCTTGAAATTTGTCCAGAATGTTGTGGGCATGGCCAATAAGTTCCCAAGTCCCTAATGAAGTCCACAAGGGTTTGGGGATGTTTTCTAGAGTTCCAAAAGTTCCTGGAATGCAAGGATGCATGGTACGTGGTGTGTTTTTTTTAAACCGTCCCCATGCAACATAGGTTAAAAACCTTGGAACCAACATCACGACCAGAGATAACATAGGAGTCCAAGCTGGGATCCACCATTGCATCTGAGGCATCAACATTTGCTACCCTCAACGGGTCAGGAAGTGCACTTTTATGTTGACAAAGCATATTGACCAAATGTGGACCTGTTAAACCTATATCCACCAAAAAGCAAGGGGGCCAAAATCCAAAAAAATCTGTCTCCAACAGAAGTAGGGTTCACCGGCTCTGAGCAAGTGATTCACCATCACTGAGCTAGGTTTCCACGGGTGCACGACCTGAACGAAGGCGTGAAGGAGCGTACGACAAACGGGCCGCACGAACAAGGACAAGTCACACGAGCGATCACAACTAAGCATTTTTGGCATGGCCCAATGTGCCCGGGTGCCCACAAGTGATACGACCCAACTTGCTTGAAACGTTTCCATGGGCACCTACACATGACATGACTCGACCTGCCCGAAATATATTTGGGGTTTCCATGGGCACCTGACCTGAATGAAGGTATGAGGGAGTGCTCGACAAGCGAGCCACATGAACGAGCACAAGGCACATAGGGGGTCGCAACTTAGCATTTTTGGCACAGCCTTGTGTGCTTGGGCGCCCACACATGACATGACTTAAAAATATTTGGGGTTTCCATGGGCGCACGACCCGTCAAACGGGCCGCACGAACGTGCATAAGGCACACGATGGTCACAACTTGGCATTTTTAACATGGCCCTGTCTCCCTGGGGGCCCACACACGACAGAACCTGACCCGCTCGAACGTGTTTCTATGAGCACCAAGCACCCAAAGGAATCAAATTCCATAACTTGCAAGCCTCCTTTATCTGCAAAAAAATTAAAATAAAATAAAAATAAATAAATAAATAAATATTTGTACTTCAATTAAAGGGTGCTGCCAGTCTCAAAATCTGGATATAACAAATTAGTTGGAATGACAATGTACCTAAAAATAACTCCAAAAACCGTAACATAAATGCAAAGAAGAAAACTCGGAAGAACATGATGGTATCATTTGACAGGGATTTTATATATTAAATAAAACAGTTGAGGATACATGGTCAGGGATAGATAGGCGTTAAGACCACCTCAAGATTAAAGGTAAATGGGCATATGTGTAGAATTACTAGTTCAAAACTGGTCATGTGTTTTGGAAATTAACTACATAGGAAGAATTTTATATATTAAATAAAACAGTGGAGGATACATGGTCAGGTATAGATAGGCGTTAAGACCACCTCAAGATTAAAGGTAGATGGGCATATGTGTAGAATTACTAGATCAAACCTGGTCATGTGTTTTGGCAACTAACTACATAGGAAGAATTATAGAAGAATTGTAGTTTGTAGGTTATATTTTCGACAAAATGCCAAAGAAGACTAGGTGTATATAGCTTGTAAAAGAGAGGTTGTGATTTTTAAAAGTTTAGATTATGCTTTGGACATAGCATATGTGTTGGTCATTGAAGCACTATTGGGTTGTAACTAGAGATTACATAAGTGAAGAAGAGATTAACCCCGTAAAAGAATTTGCATTAGCCTCTAATCCAAGGAATATTAAACTGGTTAGGTTGGCAATTTGTGGAGGTATTTTCCCTCCTAACTCATTGTGGTAAAAATGTATGGCGTACATTTTTGCAGAAAGCTGTCCGATAGAAAAGGGCAAACGTGGCAAGGGTTTTGGAGAGGAAGGGAAACTCAGAACTAGGGTTTTCAATGGCGATCATTTTGGTTTTCGACGAAGCTGTCCAGTGAGTACCATCACACATCAAGGGTTTCGCAGAGGAAGGGAAACTCAGAGCTAGGGTTTTCAACGGCCATCGCTTTGGTTTTCGACGAAGCTGTCCATGTCAAAAGACTAAGCTAGCTTCTTACAAACTGATAGCCGATTTGAGGTAGGATTCTCACAACCCTGAAACCGCCAAAAACGCAGAAGCCAAAATCCAAACAACTCTGCCACGAACATGCAAACAGAACTACGGATTCACCATTGCTGAGCTAGGGATCATCATCACAGAGCAAGGAGCAAGGACTTCGTAGAGGTAGGGAAAACTCCGATTTAAGGTTGATTAGAGCTAGGGTTTCCAGAGCTTCATGGTGGTTTGCAGAAGAAGAGAAACCCAAATGAGATCACTCCCACTGATGGCCACACCTAGAATAAATTAAGCCATAATTTACATACCCATACGCCATTGCAGGAGTTGATGGAAATATATATATGACTTGTTATGTCCAGCGTTTTTTTGGGATGAAAATTTTTTCAATTCCGCGGATAAATTGAATTTCGTGTATCCAAAAACTTATCGTTAACAGAAAAAGTATAGCTGATAATTTATCAACTGATAATGTGTTTTGATAATTTATTTCCAAATGATAACTTATTGCTGATAGCTTATCTCCATATGATAACTTCTTGTTGATAACTTATATGCATATGATAATGTATTTATGATAACTTATCAGTACATGATAAGTTATTTTTGATAACTTATCTACATATGATAAGATATGGCTGAAAACCTATATCCTACCAATAAGCTATCGGTGATGACTTATCTCGAACTGATAAGCTATCGTTCATAACTTATCTATAATTG
The DNA here is from genome assembly GCA_034641835.2 of Pinus albicaulis. Lineage (NCBI taxonomy): Eukaryota > Viridiplantae > Streptophyta > Pinopsida > Pinales > Pinaceae > Pinus > Pinus albicaulis. The sequence goes on from CM076574.1 coordinate 1,079,216,167, forward strand.
ATAAGCTATAGTTGTTTACTAACGATAACCTATTTCTGATAAGTTATCTTCAATTGATAACCTGCTGTAATATATAAGTTATAACCTATCGTTGATAGCTTATCCCTAAACAAATAAGTTACAATGATAATTTATAATTTATTGCTGAGAAGTTATTGGACAGCCTAGATTTGACGGCCCAGATTTGGTAATATTGGACGGCCTAGATCTACTCAATTCAATGGCTCAGATCTGTTGAGATTTGACGGCTCAGATTTTCTGTATTCGACGGTCGAGATCTAGTTAGATCTGACGGCCCAAATTTGGTAATATTGGACAGCTTAGATCTGCCAAGATCCAACGGTCCTGATCGGTCATATCGGACGCCATACTTCTTCCAGATCCGACGACCCAGATCTACTAGATCTGACGGCTAGATCACCCAAGATCTGACGGTCCAGATTTGACGATATTAGACGGTCCAGATTTGACGATATTAGACAGTGCAGATTTGGTAATATTGGACGGCCCAGATCTACTCAATTCGACGGCTCAGATCTATTGAGATCTGACAGCCTAGGTTTGCAAGATCTGACGGCTCAGATTTTCTATATTTGATGGTGGAGATCTAGTTAGATCTGATGGCCCATATTTGACAATGTTAGACGGCTCAGATCTGCCAAGATCCAACGGTCTAGATCGGTCAGATTGGACGGCATACTTTTTCTAGATCCGACGATCCAGATCTGCTAGAGCCGACGACCCAGATTTGCTAGATTTGACGGTCCAGATTTAACGATATTAGATGGCCCAGATTTACGTGATCTAACGGTTCAGATCTGTCGGTCTGACGGCTCAGAGCTCTCAATGGTCCGACGGTCCAGATCGGCCAGATCGAACGGACCAGGTTTGCCAGATCCAATGGCCCACACTGGCCGAGATCCAACGGCCCAAATTTGCATGATCTGACGGCGGAGATCTGCCCAGATCCGACTATGGGTTGCTTGCAGGGGACCAAGCGCCTGATTTTGGTCCAGACCAGCAGCATCGTGTACTAATAATTATGATTCCTGCAAGTCGTCCCAACTGCTCTTGCTTACCATTCCTGCAAGGACGCCTCCTCCAACAATGGTGATCCAGATATTGCTGAAGGATTGATGAAAGGGGGCCCGACTTCCCCGCCTGTGCCGAACGGAGGCCATTCCTCACGAGGCAGAGAGCGAGTCGCGCTTGTGCCAAATCTTAGGTTGTTTGATTAGGGAGCCAGATACTCTTATTCTGTCCACTGCTCTCGACAATTTCATTTTGCCAAAACACCGAGATCTTTAAGCTTCAAATTCAAAGGCCCAGACAACTCTGAAGAGACAATGAAAATGAAAATAGGAAACAAAGGGGAAACTAAATAAAATCCAAAGTGAAAAAGAATAAAAATCCTGGGTTTTCATTTTGCCAAAACACAGAGATCTTTAAGCTTCAAATTCAAAGGCCCAGACAACTCTGAAGAGACTATGAAAATGAAAATAGGAAACAAAGGGGAAGCTAAATAGAACCCAAAGGGAAAAAAAGAAAAAAAAATACTGGGTTGATTCTATATGTTGTTGAGAAATATCATTTGTATCTGAAGGCGCACTTGTATATTATTTCAGTGCTTTCTTACTACTACAGATTTTATTCCAGTGCTTTTTGCTGGGTCCTGTAACAGATCAGACAGTAAAGTTCGTTTTGCTTTCTTCGATTCGCTGGACCATGTTTAATAAAGTTTAAATTATTGAGATACATACGCATTTGTTATGTTACATGGGCTTTAAGATGGCTACAAAAGGGCGAAGGAATGTGTCTATTGTTTACCAGGTCAAAGCACACCAGTCCATCATAATACCTCCTGGTAGAACTATAACAGTGTCGCACGGTCATGCTGGTCGATAACCAGTCATGCGCGCAGAGCATAGCCCTGCAATGGAGATGACCAAAGTGGTTTGATCCTAAATTGAAATTGAAATCTCCATTCAGCGTTTGTTTTAGAGAGTTTTATTAAATTGAAATCTCCCTGCAGTATTGTTGAAAATTTTCTTAGATAAGATACAAATTGGAATGGACTTAATGATAAATGACTATTTCTAAATTAAAATTGAAATTCCATTCAGCATTGTTTTAGAGAGCTTTATTAAATTGAAATCTCCCTGCAGTATGTATTGTTGGAAATTTAGAGTTTTATTAAATTGAAATTTCCTTGCAGTATTGTTGGAAATTTTCTTAAGATACAAATTGGAATGGACTTAATGGTAAATGAGTATTTCAAATAGCTTATTTCTCTTTACTCATGGGCATTTCAAATAACTTCTTTCTTGAAAAATCCTAATTTTCATTGCAGAATTTGAAAATTACATTTTGCAGATAGAGTGTATTAAAAAATAAGCTATTTTGAAGAGTACAACCATCCATAAACAAAAGAAACGAACAGGCCTAACAGGCCTAAATCAATATCAGTTATTTTTAACAAAAAAAACATACAAACATAACCATAACTAAGAAAGCCTCGTCTTATATAGGAGAGAAGAGAAGATCAGGTTACAACTAACTTACTAGGGTAGAATATTTATGAGGATTTATATTGCAGTGGATTGTATAGAAAATTGAAGATTTATGAGGATTTATATTGCAGTGGATTGTATAGAAAATTGAGATCTTCCTATCTGCCTTACCTTATACCTTTTTCAACACATCTTGCCTTACCTTATACCTCTTTCAACACATCCTTCCACCCTAGACATATTTATTTTTAATTTTAGAAATCCTTCCACCTTACATACTCAATTTTATTTCTAATTTACATATTTTTTAATTTTAAATTTAATTTTTCTTATAACAATATTAACATTTCTATTTTTAAATTTTTTACAATAACAATGATTACTTATTAATTAAAATTAATCTTAAATTTGAATTTAACTTTCTTATAATAATATTAAAATCTTTAATCTTACCAATTACAATAACAATAATTACTTATTAATCAAAATTAATTTGAATTATGGTTATTTTATATTTCTCATAGTTGTAATTATTAATCAAAATTAATTTGAATTATGGTTATTCCCTATTTATCATAGTTGATTATAAAGTGTGATAGGAATTATGGTTTTCACCATTTTCCCATAACAATAATTACTTATTAATTAAAATTAATTTGAATTATACTTATTCCCTATTTCTCATAGTTGATTATAAAGTTTGATAGGAATAATGGTTTTCTCCATTTTCAGATAGTAAAGTTGAATTGAGGAAACATATAGTTTATAAAATCATAAAATATAATAGGAATTATGGTTGTCTCCCTATTTCACATCATAAAATATAATAGGAATTATGGTTGTATCCCTATTTCGCATAGTAAGTACAAATTTGATCGACAAAGCAAGTGAGTGAAATTGAGTGAAATTGCCATATGATATGAATGTGTACTGTAATATAAAGTCACAAATATACCACTGTTGAGATTGTTCCCATAGCCCCTGGTTGAGAGTTGATCCACAAAGCAAGTGAGTGAAATTGCCATATGATATGAATGTGTACTGTAATATAAAGTCACAAATATACCATTGTTGGGATTGTTCCCATAGCCCCATTAGTAGAGTTGACCTGTATATTCTTCCTTGAGTAAATCTTCTTCTTTTTACTTTATTAAAGCTTTCACTTCCGTGGTTTTTTTGCTTTATATTATAAAGTATACCACACACTCTCCCCTCCTATCATATATTGTTTCGATGTGGTCCATTTTGTCTATTTTGTTTGGTTAAGAAAAAATAAGAATATTAGGGATATGGGCTAAAGACAAATCTTCCGTATTTACGCTGTAAAGCGTTTTTATATGAAAACAACTCTCTTAAATGACAACTGTACTGTTATGCACCATTGATTTTAGTGTGATACGATTGAAAGAATTTCTGCCTTTGATTAAATACAATTATTAATAAGTTAGAAAAAATACAGTTATTAATAAGTTATAAAAATAATACATCAGTTGCAACTAGAAATTGAGCAGAGCGTAGAACCTCACAAGCAATGGAACCACGTCTCTGTTGTTGTTGTTCTATTCTAGCTGACATATCAGGTTGTTGTTCTCTTCTCGTAAGGTTGTGTGTTCTCTTCTCGCAAGGTTGTGGGGTGCGTTAACAAAAGATTGAAGAAAAAATTTCCTGCATTGTTAGATTTAGCAATATTCTGCAAGGAACCGCCTATGGTAAGCCTCTTATTTTCTTTCATTCCTATCATTATTAATTTTCTTTATTTTCCTTGTTGCTGAATGCACGATACGTAGCATCAAAGCCGGGCCTTGATGTTACAAGCGCAGTTGTAGGTGACTATTACAAAATGACTGAACCAGTGCTTATCCAATCTGATCACAGTGTTGTTCTGTGGAAGTTAAGAAAAAATACGGCTGGTTATAAACTTGTTTACCACATAGAAAACCCTGATATTACAGTCCCAGATTAATCAATCAAGGAGATTAAAGAGTTTGACACTGTGACGTTATCAATGAACACAATTCTTACTTTCCCTGAATTCTTCCTCATCAATGATACGAATACTGTAAGCCGATTGCATCTTCACAATCTCACAATGTTCGTATTTCGTTTAAGAAATGAGTTCCCGATTATATTGCAGATCTGATGGTCTTATAACTGAATTTCCGGCCATAGCCCACATATACATGAGTAAGTAGTAATTAAATAGTCCTGTTGCATGCTTTTCTGCTCATGTTGCAGTTGCTGCCATGTAGTCCAATAATAATTTAGGTGTCTGTATGTCTATGGACAAATTGGTTTAATATCTTTTCATTTTTTACATTAAATTTTACTTTATTCTTATTTAATTTATTAAATGAAAAAATAATAACATATTTACCATCTGCATATATATTTAAATTTCAAACCTTCTGCTTTTCCTACATCAAATCAAACTTTGCATTGTTACACTTTCATCTCCTGCGACTTGCATGTTGTTTCTAAATTTTAGGTCACTGGAATTAATTAAGAAAATATATTTATTAAATTATATTTATTATATATTTATTTAATTATATATTTATATAATTAAATTATATTTATTTAATTATATTTATTTATTAAATTATATATTTATTATATGTATTCAGTAGTAGAGTTTTTAATGAATTCATTTTAAATCTGTTATTGAAATGATATTGCAAGTCATTATTCAGGAACAGTATCCAAATTTCCATTGTTTTCATCCAACGTTGCATTGTTGAATTGTCATCTTTGGCTGCCTTTAATGAACTCATTTTAAATCTTTCATTAAAATGATATTACAAGTCATTATTCAGGAACTGTAACCAAATTTTCAAACGTTCCAGTGTTGTACTGTCATCTCCGCACTCCCAATTTTTATTTTATCGGAATTAATTAAGAAAATATATTTATTAAATTATAAATAAGAAAAAATAAAAATAAATATTATATATTATAATTTTAAGAATTTAAAATTAATTATTATTTATTTATATAATTGTTTTATTTTTCTTTCATATATAATAATTTTAAAATTAAGGATTAATTTGATTTGTTTTATAGATGTTGAATTATTTATATCAATTAGCATATATTAAGGTGGATTGCATTCTATTTGTTGTCTTTTTTTTTTTTTAAACTTTCACCATCGAATTTTAAATTCATGAGAAAATTAATATCAATAATCTTCTTGCCTAAATTTTATACAATGGCTTGCATAAATTTTGGTGGGAACTAACCTTGGTAAATCTACATATTTACATTTTTATTTCTACCTAAATTTATGGGAAGAGTTGTATAAATTATGGTGGGAAGTACTCCTTGGTAAATATTTTTATGTACCTCAATATAAAGAATGCTCAAAATATTTACTAGACTTTTAATTTATATGACTATGTTAATTTTATAATAAGTTCTTGGATATGATTTAATGTATTGGAAGGAACCATAACTTTCTCATTTCTTTTAATTTTTTATTAAACACCTACTATAACTAAATGTCTTGTGAGACATAAACATTGCACCCAACATTGTCAATAAATGTATATAATTTGTGATTTAAGTAGATAATTATGTTAATTTTGATTTGTTATAATAGTTGACAAGGAGTGCCAGTTTTTAATATATGACAATAAATTATATTTCATTTACAATATTAACATGATTTAAACAAGTAAATAAACCGTTTGAACATAATTGATCTTACATTGAAAACATCAATTTTCCAAATGGACAATAGTTTGGATATAAACAAATAACAATTTATTGTTTTGCATATTGATTTTCACAATCGTATCCCTATTTTAATCTTTCAAAATCACACCATAAAGTACATCCCTTCATATTATTTATTTAAGGTGTTGTAAGGATTCACTTGGAATATGCAATGGCCACATGAAGGATTTGTCGTGTTTGCAATTTAAATAAAAAATATTATTAGGATAGAAAATCTCAAGGCAAGAAACATATAAAAGGTATTATGGTTTTACTCTTGAAACTATATCTACATGTTATCTCAAAAAATTTAAAACTTTACTAATCTTTATTTTATTTTCTTAATTTATTTATTTATGTAAATTTATTTATTTTGCTCTCTTAATCAACTTATTTATATTATTTTTGAAGATTGTTTTAGGGTAAATTGATAGTTGAGTGCTATATAATGTTATGTTTTATGTTAAATTATTGTTTTCTTTATTTAATAGGTAACAAATATTTATTATATAATTTTTTTAATGAGATTTACATTAAATATTTTAAAATAGTTTTCAAATTAATATCATATGAATTCATATTTTGTTCCAATAAATAATTTGGAAGAAATTCTATATTATTGCTACATGTTTTATTTTATAAGTTCTTTTATTTAAATCTATAGGTAGTTTAATTTTACTACCCTAAATAGTGGTCTCAATTTTTATATTTTTCATTTTACTCTCTTAATCAACTTATTTATATTAGTTTTGAAGATTGTTTTAGGGTAAATTGATAGTTGAGTGCTATATAATGTTATGTTTTATGTTAAATTATTGTTTTCTTTATTTAATAGGTAACAAATATTTATTATATAATTTTTTTAATGAGATTTACATTAAATATTTTAAAATAGTTTTCAAATTAATATCATATGAATTCATATTTTGTTCCAATAAATAATTTGGAAGAAATTCTATATTATTGCTACATGTTTTATTTTATAAGTTCTTTTATTTAAATCTATAGGTAGTTTAATTTTACTACCCTAAATAGTGATTACTCTTGCTCTTTATATTGATTCCTCTTGAAAGGAATTACTCTTGCTCTTTATATTGAATAAGTTAAATATTCAATTAAATCACATAACATGCGTGATGATTAATTAGTGAATCAATCATTTACAGTGAGTAATTAATGTTTTTCTATGTATAAACAGTTAGCAAGTGCTTTGGAGTAACTTATTTGTTAAATCTAGTTTCTAATTTATATTTATAAGTTAAATATTCAATTAAATTACGTAACATATCACATATGTTTTCCTCTATACTACTCTTTCCTATGTCTTTGGAGTAGCTTATTAAATCTAGTTTCTAATTCATATTTATAAGTTAAATATTCAATTAAATCACATAACATATCACATATGTTTTCCTTTATACTACTCTTTCCTATATTACTGCTTTACAGTGTTTCCTTTGCAACATGTGGTGCAATTGCTAGTTGTAGAAATGTTGAGAATCATATCAAAGAAAAATCAATGGAAGATGTCAAAATCAAGATAAAAAAGTGCATCCATTTATCATTAAATCATTTCCAATTTATATTTCTAATAAAAATTTCAAAAACAATCTAATAATAATATATAAAGAATATTTTCAACAATGGGATAGGAGGAAAAATAGAGTTATATATCAATGATATTTTCATGGGTTGTTGGTACATTTCAATTAGAGGTTTGGAACCACATATTTAAATGAGTTTTATAGTACAAAGTCCATGAGAGTAATTACTTATAACAATTTGTAGTGGTAATGATTCATTGACTCGTAGTACTTTCTCAAGAATAGAGTTCCATCCAAAATGGAATAAAATATGGAACCTTATAGAAAAATCATGTTGGGATAATAGTATCATCAATCAAATATCATGCACACATTATTTACAATGTCAACAAGAAACAAAATGCGTAAAATTTTTCTCCTAATCCTTTTACATAGCCTTTTGTTTAGTCTACTCTGCATTTTTGAAAGGGATATTGAAACCTGCAAATCATGCTCCCTGGTTAGATATAGGGATACTCTACGTTGTGTGAAGTAAACACCAGCAAAAAGAAACAAAAGGTGTAAATGTTTTCTCCTACTCTTTATACATGGCCTTTTGTAAATTTTTCTCCTACTCTTTATATATAGCCTTTTGTTTAGTCTACTCTGCATTTTTGAAAGGGATCTTGAAACCTTATAGGCAAATCATGCTAGCTAGTTAGATATAGGGATACTCTATGTTGTGTGAAGTAAACACTAGCCCATATTCACTTCACTAGCATCCCATCTTTATTGAAAGGGGAACCTTATAGGTAAATCATGGTGGCATAAGAGTATCATCATTCAAAGATTGTGAAGATATTCTCTTTACATGGCATACCATTCTCATACACACTTAGATGATTTACAATGACAATAAGAAATAAAAAGTGCATTTGTTCATTCTCTTGCTCTTTATATAGATCCTTTTCTTCAACTTACTCTACCTTTTTTAAAAGGATTTTGAAACATTATAGGAAAATCATGCTAGCTCGATGGAAATAGGAATACTCTATGTTGCACCAAGTAAACACTAGCCCATGTTCGCCTCATTGGCGTCCCATCTTTAATGAAAGGGATTTTGAAAGCTTATAGGAAAACCAAGCTGGCATGAGAGTATCATCACTCAAATATTGCAAATATATTCTCTTTACATGGTATACCATTCTCATACACACTAAGATTAAGATTATTTACAATGGCAACAAGAAAAATAAGTGCAAGTTTTTTCTTGTAGGCTTTTGTTCAATCTGCTTTAGAAATAGGCAAATCATGATGGTTGGCTGGGAAATAGGGATACTTTGTGTTGCACCAAGTAAAGACTAGCCCATGTTTGCTTGATTCGTGTCCCATTTTTATAAGTTTCTTTATATTCTAAGAGGGAGATAGCCCACACTCCTTTAGGGATAAGCACTCACTTACTCAGAAGTATGACCACACCAACCATTGATCCTACTTGGTGGGCCATTTTTGTTGGATGTCCCACTCCTGTAGGGATAAATGCTCACTTACCCGAAAGTGGTCGCACTGGTCTTTGATCCTACTAGACGAGCCATGGGTAGTTTTTTGTTGGATCTCCCACTCATGTAGGGATAAATGCTCACTTACCCGAAAGTGGTTGCATTGGTCTGTGATCCTACTAGGCAAGCCATGTGGTAGTTTTCCATTAGATCTCATGAATAGATGGCATTTTTAAAAGGAAAAACTAATAATAATTTATATTCAAATCTATAACAAAGGCTTAACAATTCTAATTCTAATGAAATCATTGGTAATAAAAGTCATACCTCTCATATAATTTGTTTTATATTGATAGTCTCATGTGACCTTGTGAATTTTCGCAACGATAAAAATTACTCATAACAATAGCACAACTCAACTCTCCACATTTTAAAAAATTGCATGGATATTTTGTTTTCATGAAAAATGAAGATGGAAAGGAAGTCTCAACATTTTTAAAACTCGCATTGATATTTTGTTTTCATGAAAAATGAAGACGAAAGGAAGCCCCTTTGTCTTCCTATTCATGAGGGTTACGAACAATTTCCAATGAATTTTGTTTTCATGAAAAATGAAGATGGAAAGGAAGCATTAACATTTTTAAAACTTGCATGAATATTTTTGTTTTCATGAAAAATGAAGACGGAAACGAAGCCCCTCTATCTTCCTACTCATGAGGGTTATGAATAATTTCCAATGAAATGAAAATCAATGTCAATAAAATATAGGTTTAAATATGGGTTGAAAGCATTGGTTCATGATCATGAAATTTAGCTCTGTTTTTCCATATATTTAAAAGAATTTCATGAACAATAAGAAATTTTGTTAAACCCTATCAATAAGTAATCAATGTTTCATATTCTTCCATATATATTCGAATGAATTTCATGAAAAACAAAAAAAAAATTGTTAAGCCCTAATAATAAGTAATTAATGTTTCATCAATTAAGATTATGTGCCTAAACCTATAAGAACATCCACTAAAGGGAGGGTGGCTAAGCACAATGACATTATTTCCATTTGGAAACAATGTAATAAATCAAAATGTCTCATTGCAGACATTATTTCCATTTGAAAAGAATGTAATAAATCAAAATGTCCCATTGCAGACATGTAGATGGTATCAAATTTTCCAATTGAATAGTTTTCATACTTTCAACATTATTTCCATTTGGATTGTGTCGAAATAAAGTTGTGTATTCTATAAAAGTTTCCATTTGGAGTGTGTCGAAATAAAGTTGTGTATTCTATAAAAGTTTCCATTTGGAGTATGTCGAAATAAAGTTGTGTATTCTATAAAAGCAGAGCTTAACAAGTGGAGAAGAAACAATGTAGTAAATCAAAATGTTCCATAGTAGACATGTCGACAGCATCAAAACTTCCAATTGAACAATTTTTTAATTTCACTAGTTTGACTGCTAATCATATTCTAACAAGGACTTTATCCAATTGCTTCCTAGCGAAACAATAACAAAACGATGATGACATTTTACAATAAGATATCCACTCATATAAATTCTCTCCATGGTACATGTTATTAAAGCAGTCGTAAATAGTTACAAGTGTTATAAGCATGCAAGCCTTGTAAAAAATAGCATAAAACCTCTGCAACTACCAATGGCATAAATAGAGCCTCCTATTAAGTTGATATCCTCCAAAATGTGTGATATTACAACCCTACCAATGGCATAAACGAAGTCTCCTATTAATTTGATATCCTCCGATATCCTCCAAAATTGGTCATATTACAACTTTACAAGGTAAGGATCTCATCCCTCCCCTAAATAAGTCCATCAAAAACAAAACACAAAAGCTGCAACAATATGAGCATTATCACATCAACTGAAAGTTTTTTTTGCTTGAAATATTTGTATCAATATAATTAAACAATAGTGTCATCAAATTTTGGATATTACAACTTTACAAGGTAAGGATCTCATCACTCCCCTCAACAAGTCCATCCAAAACAAAACACAAAAGCTGCAGCAATATGAGCATTATCACATCAACTGAAAGGTTTTTTGCTTGAATATCTGTATCAATATGTTTAAACAATTTTTTGCTTGAAATATTTGTATCAATATGTTTAAATAATAGTGTCATCAAACAAGAAATTTCCTTGAGTCCATTGCAGAAAAAATATGTTTACCATAAAAAGTGATGATTTAGCCATGAAAATTAAAGCACATGTCAAAAATTCCATTATTGTGTCAACTGGAGAAACTCATGCATAATTAATGTTTTCTCAATTTAATTACTTCAATCTCAGCTCCAATAGTATTCAATGCTTATTCAGTTAATAAACATAACATTCCCGAGCCCAACAAAGCTTCTCCGGAGAAAATTTCATGACCAATAAGCATTATCACATCAACTGAAAGGTTTTTTGCTTGAATATCTGTATCAATATGTTTAAACAATTTTTTGCTTGAAATATTTGTATCAATATGTTTAAATAATAGTGTCATCAAACAAGAAATTTCCTTGAGTCCATTGCAGAAAAAATATGTTTACCATAAAAAGTGATGATTTAGCCATGAAAATTAAAGCACATGTCAAAAATTCCATTATTGTGTCAACTGGAGAAACTCATGCATAATTAATGTTTTCTCAATTTAATTACTTCAATCTCAGCTCCAATAGTATTCAATGCTTATTCAGTTAATAAATATAACATTCTCGAGCCTAACAAAGCTTCTGCATAAACTGGGTTTGTTGAATGCACATGAACATATGAAAAAGACTCATGTGGTACAATGAAGGGTTTAAAAAATAGACACTGACCTTTGGAAAGAAGATTCATAAATTATACTCTAATGAGAGACTTTCAATTTTTACAAAACCCAAAAAAAATGGGGACCAAGATTGCACCTACATGCTCATTTTACATATCATTTAAAATTTGCGGAGAAACATTCATAAATTGTAACAATGATAGACTTTCAATTTTACAAAACCAAAAAAAATAGGACCAAGATTGCACCTACATGCCTGCTCATTTTACATATCATTTAAAATGTGCAGAGAACATTCATAAATTATGCTCTAATGATAGACTTTCAATTTTTACATAACCCAAAAAAAATGGGGACCAAGATTGCACCTACAAGCTCATTTCCATTTACATATCATTTAAAATTTGCTGAACAATATCTGATGAAAATTACAGTCTTAATAAAATGCCTCAAGAACTCGAACAAATAGGGACCAAGATTGCACCTAAATACTCATTTGCATTTACATATCATTTCAAGTTTGTTGAACAATATCTGATAAAAATTACAATCTTAATAGAATGCCACAATAACAACTGGAACAAATAGGAACCAAGATTGCACGTAGATACTCAATTCCATTTACATATCATTTAAAATTTGCTGAACAATATTAAAATTACAATCTTGATAGAATGCCTCAACAACTGGAACACAAGTGAGGCATTTCACTGACAAGACACTCCCATTATGCATGTTATTCTTGTAAATAAAGAGTGCCCTTCAAATGTTACCTTAAGGGTGGTGCCGAACCTTGGTTATTTTTTGATGGATTTGATCTGACAGTTCCATTATTTTGGGGAGGTCCAACACCCCATTTCCCTTCTTACTATGAAGGGAAATAACATAAAAGAGTAGAAGGCTCAATAACATAAAAGAGCAAATTGATTCGGTTCGGATGGATGTGATGCAACGACAGGAGAATAGGCATAAATAACCAAACAATAAATTACATCATAATAGGCCTCGTCAAAATCCAAATCTAAATTAAATCATAATAGGCCTCGTCAAAACACAAATCTAAAAAATAGATGTATTAACCATGACGGAATGAAAGATCCTGATGGTAAATATATAGAAGGTGCAATGGGGGCAGTGAGGCCTCAAGCTTTCTGCATCAAACACTCCAAGTGCACTATCACAGAAGCTCGCATAAACTAGAACGTTGTCGCATGAGTATATTCTGCATCAAACACTCCAACTGCACTATCACAGCAGCTCAGAAGCTCGCATAAACTAGGACACTGTCACATGAGTATATGACACTTGAAATAGGAGCGGATATTCTGCATCAAACACTCCAACTGCACTATCACAAAAGCTCAGAAGCTCGCATAAACTAGGACGCTGTCTCATGAATTTGATCATTATGAAACTGTAATCTTGTATCCCCCACTGGTGGTTATGAAACTAAACATGTATCCCTCATTGGTGGTGATGAAATTAAACTTGCAAGGACTCTCTTAAATGAATGAGACCAATCATTGCAATGAATAAATATAAATGAATGAGACCAATCATTGCAATGAATAAATACAAGGGGGAACACCAACCCTACTAGGAGGATAAGGTACAATTCGATTCGGGTTGTTTCTAGAGTACATTTGGAAGTTATGAAGTTCATTTTCTAACTTAATTCCAACAAATACCTGTATAGATCAGAAATACCAAAACATATCATCAATAACTTGCTTCTCAGTTCAAAATTCAGAAAATAATTCCGTGTGCCCAAGGGTATGGAGAATGTAGTTCCATAGCCTTTTGAATTTCCTTTTGATATTCTGTCTGCATCCTGAAGCATAGATGTAATTGTAATTTGGTCTCCATCCATAGCCATAACAACTGCAATTTTTATGTTGTTATTCTTTTTCCCTGTATCAATTTTCTGATCTGGTTTCACTTGCAGCTGTCTTCTTATGTCCACAGCAAACGACTGCATTTTCGAGGGCATTCGTAGGTCTGCCACCGACTGTGAAGAAAATACATATTTGGAACTATAGTTAGTTATATATTTTCTGCAATCATCTTCATTATACATCTGTGATTGTGCCATTTTCATCATACATGTTGGAATTTGGAATATTGATTTGAATGCCCTGTTCTTTCTCAACTGATTGGGTCACCTTAAGGGTTTCGTATACCCAGAGATTTTCTGAATCCATTTAACTAGGAATAAAATCGAATCCTCTCTGAACAACAAGACCTAATTGGCCAAACTCAGTCCCTTTTGGCACGTGAGATTTGGAATTCAAGATGCTGAACTCACAACATTCCATAAAATATTTACGGTTTCAATTTGGTTGTTCCCTTCCTGAAGCATAAGCATAACGCTATCACAATTACTATAATAAATAGTGTAACAGTCCCAAAAAGTTGAAAGTTCAACTGACAAAAAAAAATCTTAAGTGAGTTTCTTTTCATTTTTTGCACTGTTGAATCAAGGTATCATATATAACTGTTCCTTTGCTGTTATATAAATCATATAAATATGCATTGTTGCCTGTTGACCTGGTTGAACCATCGATCACAAATAGGCACTTCAAAATTTAGATGTAGAATGATCCTCACAAGTAATGACACAAGGAAGCAACTTCGGTTCTCAAATACTCAAACTGATACGCCGTTGATCCTTTCACTTTGTTGACAGCTGGATGCTTTATGTTCATTTCTACAAGTTTTAAACTGGTTCTAAGATTGTCAAAATCATTGCTAGATATTCTGCAACAAGCTTGTATGTAGAATCCTGCAAAGGAGCCTTTTGATACACCTCAAACAAGTGCCCTTCATCTCTGTATAAAAGCCTTTAAGCTGTAGCTATACTCTAAGTACTAGCTCTCAAACATTATAAACATTGTACCCATCGTGAACAACACCTCTGCCTCAAATTTTCCAATATTCTCCACAACTAAACTTGTGGAGACTCTCTCAAATGCATGAGACCAATCATTTCAATGAATAAATACAAGGGGTAACACCAACCCTCCGAGGAGGAAAAGGTATAATTCCATCTGGGTTGTTTCTAGAGCACATTTGGCAGTTATGAAGCTCATTTTCTAACTTAATGCCAACAAATACCTGTATAGATCAGAAATACCAAAACATATCATCAATAACTTGCTTCTCAGTTGAAAATTCAGAAAATAATTTCGTGTGCCCAAGGGTATGGAGAATGTAGTTTAATAGTCTTTTGAATTTCCTTTTGATATTTTGTCTGCATTCTGAAACATAGATGTAATTTGGTCTCCATCCATAGCCATAGCAACTGCAATTTTTATGTTGTTATTCTTTTTCCTTAAATTTCTGATATGGTTTCACTTGCAGCAGTTTTCTTATATCCACAGCATCTGACTGCGCCTTTGAGAGCATTCGTTGATCTCCCACCAACTGTGAAGAAAATACATATTTGGAACTATAGTTAGTTATCTATTTTCCGCAATCATATTCATTATACATCAGTGATTGTGCCATTTTCATCATACATTTGTGACTGCTTCGAATCCCTAAGTAATCAACAAATGATTTTAATTTCTCCAACGATTTTAGTGAGCATTGCTGACCCCTCGAATATTTCTTTGATAAGTCTATATTTTGCTGCTTTTCAACTGACTTAAATCATGTAGAAATCCGCTACAATGCATGTAGTGTCATCCCTAGGTCCTCTTATCCTGAAAGCCTCTTTTATAAATTGTTTTGCAACAAGTTCACTGGCAAGTCTCGGCAACGATTTGCAGCCTTCTCAAAACTCAATGCATCCCAAACACCATAAGTTGCTATGGTAAGCCTTGCTCCAGCATTCGATTACTTCACTTGTTTTACATGAGGTATAGGTACAATGAACTCGCACACATCCATATCCCCATTAGACCTAGACATACAAATATCTCCCTTATAACATCTCAACGGTCCAATCTCGGCTCCACCAACAGTATTAAATCTACCAATCTCACTACCACTAGCCATTATGCGCTCTTTCACTTTGAGATTGGCCTCAAGCCTGTTATCAGCACTTAAAAGAGAAACCAACCCTCCGGGTGATTCAAGAATGCAGCGAGAATCGCCTACAGATGCCACCGTGACTTGCATGCCTCTAAACCCAGAAGTGGATTGCGGGGGCTCTAGGCCGTATGCGGTTTGAACTGGGGGGTTGCACACTTCACTTGTGCATGCCACGTTGCCAAAAATGATTTGGAGAAAACTAGCAAGCATGTAACGAGGTCATCCAATCAGACACAAAAGGTAAGTGACATTATTATTATTGTCTATGTTTAATTAAACACTGCTTACAAGTACTTACATAGCACAAGCGCTCCAACTTGGAAGCATCATATATAGCAACGCTTACTCCCATGCACAACCAACAAGTGAATTTGATCATTATGAAACTGTACTCTTGTATCCCCCACTGGTGGTGATGATCTTGGTTGTACAACTTTTGACTTTCACTTGTCCCACCCATCTATGCCCCATGTGAAAAAGCCATGCCTGTGATTTTCTTTTGGTGGCCCTTGAGCTTTTGCTTTTCCCTGTAAAAATTGCAGCAAGTTCAGAGCATACCACTTAAAGTTCAGTTTTGGTAAAAGGGCGCAATGAAGAAAAATGATAAGCCTGGAAAGAGATATTCACAGGTAGCACCTCATCAACTCGAACATTGTATATTTGAATTGATGAATTCTCCATGCCAATTGCAATGATGTTATTGCCCTGAGAGTGGAAAGGAAAAAAAGTGGCTGCAGGAGGAGGTGGCATCAAAGTTTTCATGACCTGCAATGAATCACTAATTATCATCCCATGAAACCAGTGATTTAGATAACTTGGGAGCCTTTGGATTCTTAGGCTATAGTAAGGAACATTAGCCAAGAACCTTAAAGAGAGTCATTGAACCCCATTACCCACATAATTTGAAAGTTGAAGGAGAGACATTAGAGAATAAACCCTAAGCAGACCAATGTACCAAAATTGAAATTATATATATCATTGGAAACATTAAAATGAAACTGGTCTTTAGGTAAAAGGCTCTCTTACCTTAAATGTCATCTATTGAATAAGGAGACCTTGCTACCAGAAGCAGACATTACATAGGAATCATTCTTAGACAAAGCTATACAAGCAGTGGCTTCCTCTGGATTTGTATCATGAATGTCATTATTCATAACAATCCCACTAGCTGGCTGCCACATCTGTGTTGGAATACTCACTTGAGACGGTGGAACAAAATACTAACTCTTAGTTACTCGTCAATCGTTACTAAATAAAATACAACTGCAAATTATATACCCAAAAGTATAACAAACAAATTAATAAATAAAACAAGCTAAAATAAAAAGGAAGCAAACAACAACTAATAAAGAACCCCACCTTTCCGAATGTATTCCGGTCACTCCGCGGCCATTTCCATAGCTTATGGAGAGCATTGGATGTCAGTGCAAAGACAAAAACACTGGAATTGGTGTATATCAGTTTTACCACCTGTAAGAGATAGCACATTAGTTGTTTGAATCAATATCGACAGAATTTGTAGCTAGGACATTAGTTTTACACACCTACAAAGAATGTATAGGTTAGCCTTTAAGCATGTAAGCAAACCTCTAGATGTTGTTTCAAATTTCCTGCCACAGTATAAGAATATATGTGAACTATATGCTTGGAAAACACAACTATGTAGCACACCATTATATTGTTACACAACCAACCAAAAGGAGACCAAGGCATTTGTAGATGGAGTTATTACAAATCACTCACATTGTTGTATAAAGAAGGAAATGATATCAAAACAACTTATTAATGAATATTAATGAATACAGAGTATAGAATATCTTATTAATGAATACAGAGTATAGAGTATAGACCAAGTTAGCAAGGACTGCCTTATTAATGAATAAGGAGTATAGAGTATAGACTAAGTTACCAAGGACTGCCCCATCTAGGTTCCAAATACAACGATTCACTGATACAACTGGATTTTTCAAAAGAGAAGCCTAAAAAAGCATAACAAAACAGTATAAGAGTTTACCTAAGGTTAGTGGTAATAATCAACTCCAACAAATAACTCTAAAATATTTTCAAGATCAATTCATACATGTACATTTTTTAAATTTAAATCTTGTCCAAATGTCCGAATGAGGTGATCTTTAGATCAATTTTGGTCCTTTCAAAAACTGGAATTCAATGCAATCATCATCTCCATCAAATGAGTTGTCCCAAGGTGGAATTTGGCCCTAGTTGCCAATTTTAACATAGGGCCATAAGTGCGCTAGGAAATAGGAGATCAGTGCAAGGAATAAGGGGCTCAAGTGCGCAAGGAAGGAGGAGCAGAATTGAAGCAAGATGACAGGGTTTGCAAAGCAAGTCAAGGAGGCAGCAAAGGAAGAATCGTGTGCACGAACCGAGATCAAGTGGTGATCAAGGCAGGCTAAGATCAGTTGCAATAATAGAGAATTATGTGAGAAGTAGAATTCTTTCTTAAGAGAGACAAATTGCTTTGTAATGGATTCAATTGCTTCAAGAACGATCAATAAAATAGCCATATCAAGCAAATAGGTTTTCCATGTTGGGTTTCCTATGAAAAATAAGTGTGTCAATTTGTGTGATGTGTTTTTATCTCTGTGTTTTTATTCCGCTGCTTATAGGTTGTTAAGAGGCTTTGTATCGTGGTGAAAATTAGCTAGTTTCAATTTTTAGTTATTCATCTAAGTAGTTGCAAATTTTCATGGAAATTTAACACGGTATCAAAGTCGAACTCATTATAAAGACCAACACCAGATTGACTAGTTAGTGGACAATGTACATCATGCAGAAGGCTTGCGCAAGAGTTTGAAAAGCAAGTGGTTCTTTGGACAACAATATGACATTCCAAGGGTTGAAGTCATATCACAATTTAGAAGGAGCCTCAAATTTCTGTGCATGGAAGGAGCAGATATTGGTGACGTTGGAAGATAATGGGGTGCTCAAGTATGTGAAACAGACAATAGCTCCACCTCAAGATGCCTAATAGTTGATCCAACATAACAAGAATGACACCAAAGTGAGGAGGATCATTCTCGAGGGGATCAGAGATCATATTATCCCTCATCTCCATGAGAAGAAGACAACATATGTTTAAAGTCATCTTAGATCTGTATCAGGGTTGCAATGATGCCAGGAAGCTTGTGCTCAAGGAGAAGCTAATAAGTATCTGGATGAGTAAAGGAGAGCCCATCATCACATATCTTTCAAAGTTCATTCATGTTCGAGATAAGCTAGGTGGAGTGGGAGAGACTGTAGCAGACAATGACCTTGTCAGTCTTACGCTTCTAGGAATTCATAAGTCTTGGTATAGTTTCCAAGATGCCGCAAGTGGCAAAGAGAATATTCCTAGTTGGGAAAGGTTATGGAGTGACTGCATTCAATAAGAAATCTAGAGAGGGATGATAGCTCGTAGAGAAGCTCTAGTAGAGGACAAGGAGAACTTTTCCTTCCAAGGGCAAGAAGGGCCAAGGAGAGGTTGAGTCTAGTCAGAAGGGTGAGAAGAAGAAGAAGGATCTAAGCAAGATCAAGTGCTTTCATTTCCATGAGTTTGGACACCATGCCACTAAGTGTCCTAATCAGGAGGAGGAGTCTAGTAAGGATTATGTGGCTGCAATAACTGAGATAAATGTGTTTTCTTCTCAGTTCGAGAAATATTTCTCATTGATAGCTTGCATGGAAAGCTCAGCAAACAACCGTGTATGGTATATTGGTTCAGATAATGGGGTGCTCAAGTATGTGAAACAGACAATAGCTCCACCTCAAGATGCCTAATAGTTGATCCAACATAACAAGAATGACGCCAAAGTGAGGAGGATCATTCTCGAGGGGATCAGAGATCATATTATCCCTCATCTCAATGAGAAGAAGACAACATATGTTTAAAGTCATCTTAGATCTATATCAGGGTTGCAATGATGCCAGGAAGCTTGCGCTCAAGGAGAAGCTAATAAGTATCTGGATGAGCAAAGGAGAGCCCATCATCACATATCTTTCGAAGTTCGTTCATGTTCGAGATGAGCTAGGTGGAGTGGGAGTGATTGTAGCAGACAATGACCTTGTGAGTCTTACGCTTCTAGGACTTCATAAGTCTTGGTATATTTTCCAAGATGCAACAAGTTGCAAAGAGAATATTCCTAGTTGGGAAAGGTTATGGAGTGACTGCGTTCAAGAAGAAATCCAGAGAGGGATGATAGCTCGTAGAGAAGCTCTAGTAGAGACAAGGAGAACTTTTCCCTCCAAGGGCAAGAAGGGCCAAGGAGAGGTCGAGTCTAGTCAGAAGGGTGAGACGAGGAAGAAGGATCTAAGCAAGATCAAGTGCTTTTGTTTCCATGAGTTTGGATACCATACCACTAAGTGTCCTAATCAGGAGGAGGAGTCCAGTAAGGATCATGTGGTTGCAATAACTGAGGCAAATGTGTTTTCTTCTCAGTTCGAGAAACATTTCTCATTGATAGCTTGCATGGAAAGCTCAATGGACAACCGTGTATGGTATATTGGTTCAAGATCATCCTTCCACATGACCGGGAACAAGGATTATTTCAGCCACTTGAAGGAGAGGAACATGCAGTTTCAGATTGAGCTAGGTGATGATGGAAAATATGCAAATAGGGCAGTTGGTAATGTCAGCTTTGAGAGGGAGTCAGGTAGCTCTCTCCATCTCAGAGATGTCCTCTTGTTCTAGGCTTGAAGAAAAACCTTGTTTCAATAGTTACCTTGAGGAGAAGGGTTATGATGTCATCTTCAACAGAGGTAAGGCTCACCTCCAACACTTAGTTTTTAGATGTAAGAAGTGTTAGTCAAGGTTGTCATTGATGTCAATATGGCATTAGTCGAGATGTCAAATATTCTTGTGATGTAAATACCTCATGCAATTCCTAGGTGCTAAAGATGTTATTAAAGAAGATGTCATACCACTTAGGAAAAAGTCTTGTCCTAAATACCTAATGATCATAATGCCCTAGATGTCCTTAGTGAACCATGAAGATGCCATAACCTCATGCATATTATGGCATCCTTACTCTTGATGATAAAGCCTAAAAACATGATGATGTCCTCACTCTAAAGAAAGAGGTCTAAGATGCCCATAATGCCCTAAAGAATGATGTAAATCCATAGTGCCTATCATGTGCCTATGATGACATGAATAACTACACTATACTTGATGACATATGATGACATAGTTGGAAGAACTCATGATAACATATTTGATGATATGGATGATAGTTGGAAGACTACTTTGAAGCTCTTATGGAAAAGCCCTTAAATTTTGTCCCTATATGCTTATCCATAAAGAATCAAGGACTACACAAAAAAATCCAAAGAAGTCAAGCAGTCATCTCATGGTCTGAACTAAAAATGTAAGAACCACAAAGAAAAATAAATTTCTTGATGGGAAGATGACCTCACCTAAGGATGAAATTGACATCAGTTGATAGAGCATATTTTTTTCCCTTTCTAATGAGCTATTACTCGCCCCCTAACTCCTCATAGATTGAGAAAAAATATTTTTTTAAGATGAAAGAAATTAGTTTTCTATCATAGCCAACTTGAGCTGACTTGTGTAGGTTGGTCTCCTCACCAGGGGACGTGTCTTTTCATAGGGACAAACAACTATATATATATATATATATATATATATATATATATATATATATATATATGTATATGTATGTATGTATGTATGTATGTATGTATGTATGTATGTATGTATACATATATATATGTATACATATATATATGTATACATATATATATGTATACATATATATATATATGTATTCATATATATATACACACACACACACACACACACACACACACACATATATATATATAGCTGCGCTCATCTATTTCAGTCATAAAAAAAAATTTCGATCTGACATGTATAATTCAGTGGTAGACAGTAAGGAGGACAACGAAGAAGAGGAAGCCTAAGGATGAAAAGAGGGAGCTATTTTGAAATTTTGTTTGGGCTTAAAAACCTCATCAAACCGCACTGTAATTTTCTGAGGACCCTTTGTATTATTGCAAACCTACTACAGCTTCGACCTGCATTATGTGTTGAAGCTCAAACCTGCATTATGTACTAAAATTCAGAATTTTTTCCTGGGCACACTTCATTTATGAAATTATAGAGGCTAGATCTCATCTATAGGTTCGGATTTCTGTTTTGTCACATTTCAAATCCAAAATTATAGTGGATCTGTTACAGTGTTGTGACCTCCCTAGCTCAAACTGTGATTACAGTGATTTCTTGGTGATATTTACAGCAGAATCAGATTGTGTATTGGCTCAGAAACCTTTTTACAGTGACTGTGTATTATCATTCTTGGAAAGAGGCTCGGGTTTGGTTCCTTTTGGAGTGGGTCAGACTTCTTGACCAGTACTACAGTTCTTACAATTTATGCTTAGAATTGCTCGGATTGTTGGTGGACTTCTTAAGCTCGGATTGTGGAGGACCTTCTACCTTCAGAATATGATGAATACATACCTCGTACTGTCATTCTTCTCTGACTATTGTTGAAGTGTTGGAGTTGTGTAACAGTGGTGGAGACCAATGCTGGACAATCAAGCACTGTTTTGGAAATAGTAGAACATAAGATGAAGTTAAACAAGTGCTTTGGGTTTGAAGACATTCCTTGAAGATTGTGAAGATTAGGTTCTGAAGTAGACTTGGTGTAGCATAGTGAAGAATATTGAAGACATGTTGAATATTGTGGAGAAATACCTTGTTGGGCCCTTGTGAGAAGATCTTGAAAAGGCCCTTGAAGAGGCTTAGAGCAGCTGCTGAACTAGGGCTACTCATTGCAAACACATTGAAGATTTGTGAAGATCATTGAAGACCATGATATCATCATGAGGTGATTTTGAGATCTTTGGTTGGGTACCATGAAGAAAAGTGGTGACACCTTATAAGAGAACAAGGTTTTCATTGATGATGTGACGTGGAGACAAAGTGAAGGCATAACTGAAGATTAACAAGGCTTGTTGAAGAATACATTGGGATCTGTGAAGAATAACCACACACATCTTGACAAAGTGAAGCTAAGGGTTGAAGCCCAAGAGGTTGGAGCCTCATAGAGATAAGGTTGGTGCCTTGGAAGATAGGGTTGGAGCCCTAGAGGATAGGATTCCTCAAGAAACCAAGTTGGAGCCTATTCCAGAGATAGGGTCAGAGCCCTAGAGGTTGGTGCCTCAAATTGACAAGGTTGGAGCATTGGGAAGTCTAAGCCAGTGCTTGGCATAATACAAGTTGGAGCCTGGGAGACTGAAGATTGGTGTCTTCATGTAGGGTTGGAGCCCTATACATATATTTCACTTGATTTATTATAAAGAAGAAATTAATAAAAGTATTTATTCTATCATTGTTCATTTTGTGTTCTAATTATAAGAGATCTTAACTAGTAAAAATAGTTAAGAAAAGAAATATTGATTCACCCCCCTCTCAGTATTTCCAAGAAGTAGATAGGTAATCTTGCTCTTATGATACTTATGATACAGTGACCTCTTATGATGACAATGAATTTGATCCTATGATACATGATGGTAATGATGACACTTGTGTTAGGTCCCTGTAAATTGGCAGATTGGCAATGACCAAACAGACAAGGGTAACATCAAACCAACTTTGGCGTCCTCAGACCTAGCCTTCCTGGACTCAGAGAGGGCTCTCTCTATATTTGTGTAAAAGATGTAACTTGATTGATTTTAGGGTTTTGATTTTTAGGCTAGTTATAGTGATAGGGTTTGTTTGTTTGTTTTGTTTGGTTGGGTTGCTTGTCAAGTAGAACAGATAGAGTAAGAGAAATTCAAACCATTGGGCTATGGGGTTTGTTAAAGGCTTGAAAGAGACAACAATGAATCAAGGGTGTTTCATAGGGCAAGTTAACACAGCCAAATTGATCTTAGTAGCTTATGTGACTGAAATGAACATTAAATTTGTGAACATAGTAGGTTTAAAGGGCAATTAAGAATCCTTTAACAAATACTATAACAAGAAGGGCCTTCAAGATCACTATGCTTAAGACATAACCAAAGGACAGGGCACACCATAAACTTCTCTGGTCAAACTTCACCAAGTAAACTTTAAAAACAACAATCCAGTAAACCCTAGAGAGCAGGGAACTCCTAAATTCTCTAGTTATTCACCTTTAGAGAAAGAAAACATGCAAGATAACACATAATTAATGATTAAAGAGTAGGGAACTCCTAAGTTTCTTCAATCGGTCTATGAGGACCTTCAAAGCAACTACCTGAGATGGACTAAAGGATAGGGCAAACCATAAAATTCTTCAGCCAAACCCTAAGTAGTAAACTTCAAAGAAAAGGCCTCAAAAACAATTTTTAAGCTACACCAAAGGACAGGGCATGCCATAAAATTCTTTGGCTTGACTCCATTAAATCATTCTTAAGAAAACAAGCTAAGCAGAACTAGAGAGCAATCAAGAATTCTCCAATTAGACCTAGCAGAGGAAAACATCTAAGAAATAGAAGGCAAACAGTCTTAAGGTGCCTCTAACAACATATCTTAACCTAAATTTTTTGTTCTATTGCATGAGAAAAGATGAAACAATATGAAAACAGAAGGAAACAATTATTGAATTAGAACAACATCACCATTAACCATGTTCATGAATCCTATGAATATGCTTGCTCCATTGATTCTCAATCCAAGACAAACATAAAGCTCCAAAACAAATTTCTTCACAACTCCAAGTCTATGTGTATTAAGCTCAACAGTCAACCAACCAACAAAAATAATGAAGCTTACATGCAGTATTTAATTTCCAAAGGAGGAAGAAAACCCTAGCTAGGGTTTTAGAAGTCATTAATTACATCATAAATGCATTTGACCATTGAGACCATGCAAGGCCCAAGGCACAAATATCCCAAACTCATTAAATGCAAAATAACTTCTAACATAACTTCTAAACTAAATTTGGATTCATTTGTCTTTAAAATCCTTCAAAATATCTATTTCAATGAATTCTAATGTGTTTTGTTGACTTTCAGGCAAGGGCGCAGTGCCAAAACTGGGAAAATTTCCCTTTTTGTAGCTAAGTTTTGGAGGCCCTCCTGATGTCCAAATGAGCTCCATAATAGCTCATTGGAAAGCCTGTCCTGTCTAGTTTTCAAATATGACTTTAGTTTCCATATTGGCACCCATTTTCCTAGTCAAAAACCATTTTTCCCAAGACTGCTAAGGGCGAGCGCCAGTGCTGAAAAGAGAGCAGAAAGGTGATTTTTTTGCTTGTTTTTGGCCCTTTTGAGGGACCAATTCTACTCCAAATGACCTGAAATTTTCTGAGGATGATGTCCTTGCCATGAGGAACATGAATATGTAAACCATTTCTCAATTGAGTGCCCAAAAAAATAGTGCAGCACCAGTGGCAATGCGCATTTGCCCCTTTTTTCTGCTAGCCAAACAGTTAAAAATCAAAAAAATTGCATCAAGTGCCAAAATTTGGAATTTACCTTGCTGATCATGTTTGGGATGCTTGGAGGGATAAATCAGCAGGGATATCAAGCTTGTCCCCTTCATTTTTCTTGGTTAGGGTTTCAAGTCTTGATTTGGCCTTTTGTAGCTTGAGCTTGCAATTTGGTCTTTGTTCGTCAGCACCACTGTCTTCACCCTTATGATCATGTATCTTTGGAATTTGTGCCTCACTACCACTACCACTATCTCCTTCCTCTGACATTTTAAACTCATTTTTGGAAACCCTAGGGCTGATGTGAAATGAGATGAAGGGAGGGTAATGAAATGGCACCTTTACAAATGAAGGGAATGCGTGAATGAAGGGCATGGATGTTGTGATAAGCAAGATGAATGGCAGCCCTCAAGCAATGTAATGACCCCTGCTCATGACTAATTTTATTCAAGAAGGATGAATTAGGGATGAAATAGTGATTTCAAGCTTTAAAACTTAGGGTTTGATTAGAGTTTCATCCATTGATTAAATGATGATAAAAAATAGCTTCGAAGTGGGTTATGGCATGCAATTACCTCTTATCGGTGCCTTATAAGACTTGAGCCAATATTTGGAAGCAATTTGACTTGATTTGGGTGATTGGATCACTTAGAAAACCTTTCTGTCCAAGGGCGCAGCGCCAAGGGCTGAGGGCGCAGTGCTAGTTTCTGAGCACACAATGCATTTTTGCAAACAATATTTTGAGGCCTTCTTGATGTCCAAATTGGGCTCAGGATAGCTTGTTGGAAAGCTCTTGAAGTATACTTTACAAATATACCTTTTTTTTCTGATTGGAGTTGATTTGACCTGTCAAAAGTTGATTCTCCCAAGACTGGTCAAAAAGTGTTGAATGATGGTGCCGAAATGCAGAGTGCTGGTGCAGGAAACTTTTGGAGGCCTTCCTCAACTCCAAATTGAGCTCATGATAGCTCATTGGAAATATCTTCCAGTCTAGTTTTCATTTGGACACTCCAGCTATGAGAAAACTTGATTTTCCCAAGGTCACTCCAAAAGTGCAGCAAACCTCTTGTAGCACTTGTAAATTTGATATTTCTTTCAAACCATGATACCTGTGAAAAATTGAAGGAGGTTTTTCTTCCTTGACCTATGATTGACAAAAAACTCTCTCACCTTTGTAAAATTTATCTTCGTTTATTCAGAAACACAATTTGAAGCGAAACTGGCCTTGTGTGCTTCCTCCATGTCATTTTCCTGCAAGTAATCACTACTTTGGCACTCAGGTGGAATTAACAAGTTTACAAACCTTAGTCTTCTGCAAGACCAACTTTTTCCTCTTTCCCTTGTTGTATATGATTTTAATTCAAGAGTAGACAATCTACATTATCAGTACCTTCTGTTGAAAATCCTTCAACACTCCTGCAAAAGTGCTAAACTCTTTGCATTTTCCTCATTTGCAGGTTTTGAACTGAGAAGATAATCCTCTTTGGAGATTTTAGGTCCTTCTTGAATAACCATGTCTTGAAATTCTATTACATCTGAGCCAAATTATTTCAAAGGAAAAGCAGTGCCATGAAACATCCCATGATGACCTTAAAACATGTAAAAACCCTAATGACCTAGTGGGAGGGTCCTTTGACCTGATTTTGACTTAAAATTGACTTGGAGATCTTTAGGTGAAAACAGAGTATTGTTACAACTATTGTGCCCAAAGGGACATTGAAATGAGTCATCACTAGGAAAACCTAGATGGAGAATGGAGTCTATTGATAGGGGAAAAATGGAGCAATGAGGTCATAGGCAGGGAAGGAGGATGGAAATGAGAGGTATAAGCTTATAAGGAGTTTTTTAGGAGCAACAGGGTGACTTTGAGAAGACCAAATGAGAAATAGTGAAAATAGGTTTACAAGGATAATGAAGGTAGTAAGATTTCTGAAACTCAAGATATTCAAGGAATATTGTTTTCAGAGATCTAGAACCATCTTATAGTCATCTAAAGATAGTGAAAAATATTGATGACTAACAAATTGAAAGTGATGATGTTACTTGATAGTGAAGACTTTTGATATTGATGACACTTATTGCAGTGACATGGATGATGCTACTTAAGACAATGATATGATAGAAACTCTCTTGGACTAGTTTGATTATCAGAAATCATATCGTTTAGTTCACAAACGTAGTTGTGGACTAACTTGGGTTGGCCCTAGGAGGCTCGATGTCATTGATGTATCTCAGTTGAACAATTGATGAAT
This sequence comes from Pinus albicaulis, assembly GCA_034641835.2. Lineage (NCBI taxonomy): Eukaryota > Viridiplantae > Streptophyta > Pinopsida > Pinales > Pinaceae > Pinus > Pinus albicaulis. Next base: position 1,079,243,909 of record CM076574.1, read on the forward strand.
ATCTAATAGAATAAATTTTGGTTGGATTTTCCCCCTTGTGGGGTTTTTCCCTAGTGTCTCTATTGTGTATGATTTTATTTTATTTATTATTTATTGTTCAACTGCATTGTTGATGTTATTTTTCTCTCTACATAATTCCTAATGATTTTATGGAGTGAATTTACTATGTAAATGATGAAAAGTTTGAAAATTGCAATTATCTACAACAAAGAACAATATGGCCCTAAAAATTAACATTGTCTACTTGCACAATGGTTGATTGGTCAAAGACTCAATATGCTTGCATGCTAGACCTTACCATCCTCCTCTCCAGGGCACGCTGTGTGCAGGTGTGTGTGTGATGTGGACCAAAAAAACATACCATTTTATGTATATGTCAAACCACTATTTGAACCATGCTAGAAGGAGAAAACATCAACAAACAAATAATAATAACACTGTTTTGTTGGAGAACAACATGACACACCCATCCTCTACGCTGCATCTACATTTCCTAAGATATCTTCTCCATTCGACCCTCCTGAACACTACAATTGTAGTCGCTCACTACACAAAGTAATATTATATATGAGATCACGAATAAACCACATGAGCTTAAAGGATAAATACACAAAGCAATAAATTAACCATACACATACCTACCCTCCCTTGGCTAATATTATAACAACGACAATCATGAACAATAATCCCTGGACATTTCAGCCCCAGTGTAACATTTCCATTTCTTTTAAAACAAAGTTCTAGGAAAAATCTTGAATCTCACACCCATGAACAAGATCATACTACCTCGAAACCATGAAAAAATGATAAATCATTGTGCAACTAAAAAATATTTCAGTTTATTAAAGGACAATAGTATTGTGTAGGAAAAAAGTATGCCTCACCCATCCTATGTGCCAGATTTGTAGAATGTCTAGTGCATATTCATCACTTGACAATTGTAGAACATACAATTGCAGTTCACTACATAAAAAAGATAAATATAGTTAACTATGAGAGCATAGATAAACCATATAATAATTTGAATAGCAAACAAATTGAGCCACATATTAGCGAAAGAAAATTTTAAGTGAAGTGCATTGCATGTAGATATGTTGACTCACCTTTGTTTATGAACAATAACCTCAATTTTATCTATTTTCTTGCTTCATTTCCGCTTCCGTGCCCAACAAAAAAAACTAAGAACAAACTACAAAAAAAGGTTTAAAAAAAAAACCAAAGGAAAAGCACAACACACCCAACAAACAAAACCAAGACCAAACGAATAAAAACAATAAAAGAATGCAAAACAAAGGAAAAGGGGTACAACACAGCATGGCCATGCTCAAACTAGACAAAATAAAACATGCAGACAAGAACAAATAAAAAATGCAAACATCCCCTTTCCACATCATCTCTCTGGTAATGTGTTATCCTCCGCTGAAAGGAAAAAAAAGATGGTTGAATAAGGTTAAAATACACACAATTAGAAATGTTAAACATATTTAAAAACCAATAAATATTCATAATAGGGAACACTCCTCCCCTGGAGTTTGTTTTATAACAATGGACACTCTCTTTTGTATTCCACTTGCTCATGTTCATCTGAACAAACCATCTACAAAGGCTACATAATAAAATATTTGAATCGTTATATAAGTTAAACTAGAGAGTACATAATAATTAATCATAATAAGAAACACACATTTCTTTTAGATTGTTATATAAAAGGGGAGAGTCCATTTTTTATTTAACATATTCATGCTCACTAGAGTGTCCCCTTTGCACACTATCTCTACTGTAGTGTCCTCTCCTCTGCTGAAAGGAAAAAGAGTGGGGTGAATAAGGTTAAAATAAAGACTCAGATAGAAATGGCAAGCATAATTCAAAACAAATAATTATTCATAATAGCAAACATACCTCGTCTAGAGTTTACTATATAAAGAGGGACATTCCATTTTGTATTCCACATACTCATGCTAACCAAAACAAGCCATCTGCAACAGATACATAATCAGATATTAGAATCATTATACAAGTTGAACAAGCCATCTACAACAGATACATAATTAGATATTAGAATCATTATACAAGTTAAACTAGAGAGTTGAATGCAACAATCAATCATAATAATCAAATATTAGAATCTTTATACAAGTTAAATATTAGAATCTTTATGCAAGTTAAACTAGAGAGTTGAATGCAACAATCAGTCATAATGTGAAACATACTCGACTTTTGAGATTTTTTAAATAAAGGGGGATAATCCATTTTGTATTTGAAGTATTTGCACTCACCAGAGTCAACTATCTGCAGTAGATAGAAAAAAAAATGTTAGAATTCTAACAAAAGTTAAACTGGAGATTTGAATGAATGAACTTGTGAACCAACTTAATTCCAATCCATTTATATTTGATGCTATATCTCAAAATATATAAATTTTATAAACTAGATGTAATTCCATTAGGAATAATGCAATCAATGTTATTGTAAGAGAAATAATCATTTTTGTAATAGGGATCTAAGCATACTTAAATATATTGAACACCCAAAATCCTAGTGTTGTCTACTAGCACAATGGTTGACTGGATGAAGGCTCAAGATGCTTGGTTGCTTGACCTTACCATCCTCCTCTATAGGGCACATTGTGTGGGGGTCTATGTGTGATGTGAACCAAAAAATCATATAAATTTAAACATACCATTATACATGTCAAAACACTATATGAGTTGTACTACCCGAGAACCATTCTAGAAGGAGAAAACATCGAGCAATCAAATAATAATAACACTATTTTTTTTTAAAACAACATGACTCACCCATCCTTTGCGTTGCATCTACATTTCCTAGGATATATTCTCCACTCGACCGTCCCAGACAATATAATTGTAGTCGTTTGCTGCACAAAGTAATATTATATATGAGATCACAAATAAACCAGGAGAGCTTAAAAGATAAATATATAGATTGATGAATTAACCATACAAATACCTACCTTTCCTTGGCTAATATTATAACAACGACAATCATGAACAATAATCCTTGAACATGTGAACCCACATTTTCATTTCTTTCATATCAAAGTTCTAGGAAAAATCTTGAATTTCACACCCATGAACAAGATCATACTACCTCAAAACCATGACAAAATGATAAATTGTTGTGAAACTAACAAATATTTCAATGTATTAAAGGAAAATAGTATTTTGTAAGAAAAAGTATCCCTCATCGATCCTCTATGCCATGTTTGTAGAATGTCTAGTGCATCTTCACCACTTGACCTTTGTAGACCATACAATTGTAGTTGTTCAATACATAAAAATTATCAATGTAGTATACTATGAGAGAATAGATAAAACATATACTAATTTGAATAGCAAACAAATGGAGCCACAAACTAGCGAAATATATTTTTAAGTGAAGTGAAGTGCATTGCATATAGAAATGTTGACTCACCTTCATTTATGAAGAATAACCTCAATTTTCTCTATTTTCTCCCTTCATTTCCATTCTACACCAAAAAAACAAAATCAAGACGAAGCTACAAAAACCATTAAAATAAAACAAAGGAAGAGTACAACACACCCAACAAACGAAACAAAGACCAAACTACAAAAAATGAGAAAAAAAATGCAAAACAAAGGAAAACGAGTATGACACAGCATGGTCATGCTCAAACTCAACAAAACAAAACATGCAAACAAGAACAACGAAAAAATTGAAAACATCTCTACACATCATCTTTTCTGCAATGTGTTGTCCCCCACTACAAGGGAAAAAAAGTGGGTTGAGTAAGGTTAAAATACACACACAATTAGTAATGCTAAATATATTTCAAAACCAATAATTATTCATAATAGGCAACACAACTCCCCTAGAGTTTTTTTTATGACGATGGACATTGTTTGTAATCCAATTGCTCGTGCTCATCAAAACAAACTATAGAAGATACACAATAAGATATTAGAATCATTATATAAGTTAAACTAGAGAGCACACAATAATTAATTGTAATTAGAAACACACCTTTCTTAGAGATTGTTATATAAAAGGGGAGAGTCCATTTTGTAATTCATGTATTCATGCTCACTAGAACAAGCCATCTGCAATAGATACACAATAAGATATTAAATTTCTAATAAAAGTCAAACTAGACAGTTTAAGGCATGAACTCCAACAAAAACAAATTATGTAGACAACAACAAACAAAAAATTACAAACTTTCCCATTGCACATTATCTCTTTTGTAGTGTCCTCTCCTCCTGAAAGGAAAAAAAAGTGGTGTGAATAAGGTTAAAACAAAGACACAGATAATAATGGCAAGCATAATTACAAAAAAATAATTATCCATAATAGCAAAACTACCTCGTCTAGAGCCTACTATATAAAAATAGACATTCCAATTTGTATTCCACTTACTCATGTTCACCAGAACAAGCCATCGACAATAAATACATAATAAGATACTAGAATCATTATACAAGTTAATCTGGAGAGTTGAATGCAACAATTAATCATAATGTGAAACGTACCTAACTTTGAACTTTTTATATAAAGGGGGATAATCCATTTTGTATTTTACATATTTTTTCTCACTCGAATCAACCATTTGCAGTAGATAGAAAATACAATATTAAAATTCTAATTATAGTTAAACTAGAAAGTTCATAAAATATTAAAATTCTAATAATAGTTAAACTAGAAAGTTGAAGGCATGAACTTGTAAACCAACTTAATTCTAGTCCATTTATATTCCATGCTATATCTCAAAATATATAAGTTTTCTAAACTAGATGTAATTCAACTAGGAATAGTGCAATCAATCTTATCATAAGAGAAATAATCTTTTTTGTAACTGGGATCTAAGCATATTTAAACATATTGAACGCCCAAAATCCTAATGTTGTCTAATAGCATAATGGTTGATTGGTCGAAGGCTCAATATGCTTGTTTGCTCGAACTTACCATCCTCCTCTCTAGGGAACGTTGTGTGGTGTTGTGCATGTGATGTGGACCAAAAAAGCATAAAAAATTAAACATACCATTTTATGTATATGTCAAACCACTATCTAAGTGATACTAGCCGAGAACCATGCTAGAACGAGAAAAAGTCGAGCAAACAAATAATAATAACACTATTTTGTTGGAAAAAGACATGACTCACCCATCATCTGCATTGCATCTACATTTCCTATTATATCTTCTCCACTCGGCCCTCCCAAACACTACAATTGCATTTGTTCGCTGCACAAAGTAATATTATATATAAGATCACGAATAAAGCATGAGAGCTTAAAGGTTAAATATACAGAGTGATGAATTAACCATACACATACCTACCTTCCCTTGGCTAATATTATAACAACGACTATCATGAACATTAATCCTTGAACATGTCCCTTGGCTAATATTATAACAATGACTATCATGAACATTAATCCTTGAACATGTGAACCCCCCGTGTGTCATTTCCATTCATTTCATATCAAAGTTCTAGGAAAAATCTCTAATCTCACACCCATGAACAAGATCATACTACCTCAAAAGCATGACAAAATGATAAATCATTATGCAACTAACAAATTCAGTGTATTAAAGGAAAATAGTATTTTGTATGAGAAAAGTATGCCTCACCCATCATCTGTGCCATGTTTGTAGAATGCCTAGTGCATCTTCACCACCTTACCTTTGTATACCATACAATTGCAGTTGTTTACTACATTTAGAGATCAATATAGTTGACTACGAGAGCATAGATAAAACATATAATAATTTGAATAAAAAAAAATGGAGCCACAAATTAGCAAAATATACTTTTGAGTGAAGTGCATTGCATATGGAAATGTTGACTCACCTTCATTTATGAACAATAACCTCAATTTTCTTTGTCTGCTTCCTTCATTTCCGTTTCCACACCCAACAAATGGAACAAAGACCAAACCACAAAAAACATTAAAAAAAAAACAAAACAAAACAAAGGAAGAGTACAACACATCCAACAAACGAAACCAAGACCAAACTACAAAAAAGAGAAAAAATGCAAAACAAAGGAAAATGAGTACCAAAATGCATGGTCATGATCAAACTCAACAAAATAAACATGTAGACAAGAACAAAGAAAAAATTGCAAGCATCCCCTCTACACATCATCTCTCTTGCAATTTGTTTTCCTCCGCTGAAAAGGAAAAAAGGTGGGTTGAATAAGGCTAAAATGCACACACAATTAGTAATGTTAAACATATTTCAAAACAAAAAATTATCCATAATAGGAAACACAACTCCCCTAGAGTTTTATTTATAACGATGGACATTTTTCTTTATAACAATGTACATTGTTTGTATTCCACTTGCTCGTGCTCATCAAAACAAACCATCTACAAAATACACACAATAAGATATTAGAATCATTATATAAGTTAAACTAGAGAGTACGCAATAATTAATTGTAATAAGAAACACACATTTCTTTGAGATTGTTGTAAAAAAAGGGAGATTCCATTTTGTATTTCACATATACATGCTCACTATAACAAGGCATTTGCAATAGATACACAATAAAATATTAGATTTCTAAAAAAAGTCAAACTAGAGAGCTTGAATGCATGAACTTCAACAAAAACAAATCATGTGAATTCATGAACTTCAACAAAAACAAATCATGTGAATGCATGAACTTCAACAAAAACAAATCATGTAATCAACAACAAGAAAAAAATGCAAACTTTCCCTTTTCACATTATCTCCATTGTAGTGTCCTCTACTCCGCTGAAAGGAAAAAAAGGTGGTGTGAATAAGGTTAAAATAAAGACACAAATAGTAATGCCAAGCATAATTCAAAACAAATAATTATTCATAATTGCAAACATACCTCGTTTAGAGTTTGCTATATTTATATAGACACTCCATTTTGTATTCCACTTACTCATGCTCACCAGAACAAGCCATCTAAAACAAATACAAATAAGATATCGTAATCATTATACAAGTTAAATTGGAGAGTTGAATGCAACAATTAATCATAATGTGAAACATACCTGACTTTGACCTTTTTTATATAAAGGGGGATAATCCATTCTTTATTTTACATATTTCTGCGTACTGGAACCAACCATCTGCAATAGATAGAAAATAAAATATAAGAATTCTAATAAAAGTTGAAATAGAGACTAATAAAACTTAAAATAGAGAGTTGAAGGCATGAACTTTTCAACCAACTTAATTCCAACGTTGGTTCACTAGCATGTGGGCTAAGAACCCTAGCGTGTGGGCTTTGCACGTAATATTGTGGGTGTGAAACCGTGTATGGATTTGGACACTTGGCACTTGGATATTGTAGGGCACCCTTAAAGGAACAAGGGGATGCTTGTAGAACCAAGAGAGGACTTGTGGATTGAGAGAAAATAATTTCTATTTGATTATGTGGGTGAACTTGTCTTAAGTTTCAAGTCGGCTTTTAATTGAGGAGACAATTTGAGAAAGTTAGACATCACCCTAAGGAATGATATAAATAGGAGTGAAGAGGAGCTCATTCTTCACCCAACCAAGACACTTATTCCTCATGTGAAGACTGAAATAGGAGGACACGACCAAGAAAGAAAAAATATCAAGTCTAGTTAGGGTTGGTATTGGGATTGTTTTAGGTTGTGGTTATGCAGGTAAAGGCAACGAGTAGAAGGAGACTAGGCCGAGAATTTTGAGGATGAAATCTGAGCATGAAAACAAAAGTAAGATCTCTCTAACAGGATGAGATTTTTGAAGTATTGCAGGTGGAAAAAATTATGATTATTGGAGGGTCAAATAGCCTACTTGGTAGCCAAGGATAGGTTTCCTTCATCTACAGTGAATAAATCAAAGGTTGTTGTAGTGGTTTGTAGGTAGGTTGGATTTGCTTCAGGTTGCCCTAGTTAGGGCTGATTTCTTTAGAAAAAGTCTTGATCATATCCAAAGGTTTTAGAGAGCATAACTAGATGTCTACAAGGAGGAAATGTGTAGGATTGGTGTCCTAGTTTAGGACAATATTTGGAGCCGCATGTTACCACTTAAACTAGCAGGGATCCTAGGAGGGGATCCTATAGAGGAACTACTAGGTCGAGGGGCAACGATGGAGCGATAGCCCACTTTCACCTCATCTAAGGCTCCCTACTCTTTTCAGACTTTCATCGATGGGAGGAGACCCAGTATAAGAGGAATCACAAGAACAAATAGATCAATGAATGGATAGAGGGTGATTTCTAGAGCTTATTCGCAAGAGAGAGTCAATTATGTGGCTTACTTGCTTCAGAAGCAAGGTGATGGGATCTTTATGAAGGGTTGAGAGGACCCTCACGGCTAGGCTTCGAGAGTATACTTTGTCAATATGGTTCCTAGACCTAGATATCTTTATGGAGACTTGGCTTTTATGTGATCTTTGTGAAATTGGAATCAGATAGTTGCGGGACCACGAAAGGCCAAGTGGACCCAAAAATCAGGTCAAGGATACGAAGTTGATCAACCAAGGATGTACTTTACCTAATTAGGGAGGGGAAGAGGATTAAAGAAATAATATTCTTTTGATAATTTAATGTTATGATCCCAATGAGGTCGCTAGCCAATGGGAAACCAAGGGCAATAATTGATCTTCAAGCTAGGGCTTGAAATATCCCAAGATCCCACAGTCGGAATTTCGTGAAATTTGGAGGGCTTCTAGAGGACACACCAAAGCAATTATGGACAAGAGATTGAATTTTCTTGGTGGTTAAATCGTGATAAAAGTGATGGCCTAGGTGACCTATGGAGGCTAGGCCTACAAAAAAAAGGGGGAAGATGAGAGAAATTAGCTTTGAAAGTAATGGAGTCAAGGAGAATTGATTGTTTGAAAAATTTTCACCTAATCAAGGAGGCCTTCAAACAACTCTGCATGGCATTAGGGCATGACAACAACTGCTTCAAGGACTTTATACTTTGACTTGCAATAATTGATGACTTATCGAGATGTATTCATCACAAATTATCTCTAGAAACATTCACCCATTCATACATGGCCCATGACATGATCAACGCTATAAAAGATCACAATTTCCACTAATTTGTATAGAAAAGTAGTGAAAATCCTAACAACATTCATGTGACAAAGTAAATAACAAGAATAAGAATGAAAAGTGCACTCACATATACAAAGAGTATATCTAGTCATCAAATTATGGCAATAGTCAAGCTCCAAGACAAGGGGGAGATATCCAAACATCAAAATTCATCCATAACATCCGAACTCGTCCTCCAAAAGGGATAGCGAAAATTTCACAAGAGAAAATAATCCAATCCAAGTGATGATGAATGAGAGAAAGTTCCTCTCTTCTACTTTTGGTTACAAGCCCACCAAATAGCTCAATAATACAAGCATAAGCCTTTCAATAGGGTCGAATGATCAACAAAGTGAGTTGTTAGGCCTTTGAGGGGGGCTAATGAAGTCTAAGGGGTGCCATGATGTAGAAATGGTCTCCAAACATAGTGGACAAAGGGTTGCCACCTTGTTTCTAAGTAAGAACATGTGGTGCTCCCAAGTGGGTGTGGGGGCATAAGGACATCCTCATGGGTCTCCAAATGGATAGAAAATTCTTGTATACCATCTGTAAGGGCTAGAATGATAACATAAACCCTCCCTCTGCAGCGGGAGACAATCCTCTAGACCCTGGAACATATGATAGTGTATGGTGCAATTATGGAGCCAACTGGGCATGGTGAACCAGGTGCATCATCCTCATCCAAAAGGTTGAACACGAGCAATCAATGAGTGTTGTTGGGTATCCATGAAGCAATCTATACTATGATGGAGACCCATGGCTCTCAACACTCACCCTACAAGTGCCAATGTGGCCCTCTGGAGTGTTAGGACCCCATATAGAGAAGCCAAGCCCCAAATGGAGACCCACCTACAATCCTGCATAAGATCCAATGCGTCCCCTTGCCCTCCAATACAAAAAGTCATTAGAATAATCAAGTAAAATAGCTTACAAGTCATGAAACCAATGGAGCATTTCATGGTGGCATGCCCTTCCATAGTGGGTTTTGGCATGTACAAGTGTCTCCAAGATCAATAGGGGATTAACCAAGGACTCTATTAGGTGGTTTCAACCTCTAAATTGGGTGACATCTCCATGGTACATCCCTCAAATGGGTAGGTTTCAATTGATATAATAATGGAGCGAAGTGGGGATCACGGGAAATCATTCAGACCACATGTCATGGTACATGGAAGCCCACACGTGGGTATATGAGTGTAGGAGGGAGCAAATTGTGGTACGTGAGTTACTCCAACGTTTTTTTTTCTACCCTTCTTCATATGCGTTTTGCCTTTGATTGATTTTTCTTCATAACTGCTCGAGGCTTCAGGGGATGAGAGCATGATGTGTAATATGTAGCAGTGGATACCACCCTTAAGGTGGGGCAATTCATCGCCCACTAGGGGTTGGGACAATCATGGGTTCATTAATGATGGAGGGGGGCTCATCTAGGGCCCGTAGGAACCAGGGTGATGGCCATAAATAAGGGGTAGAGCTCATGTTTGGCTTTTTCCCACGTGCTAAATTTGTATGTCCCGACCATATTTTGCATTTTGTGGTAAATTTCCTATTAAGAGTGGCCAGATTATGCTTTTTCTTATTTTTTTTGCTGCATCAACCTTCGGGGCATCGACCAGACCCAAGGTGTGGACAAATGGAAGAGAAGGCTAACCATATGTGGACCCAGTGGAAACACGTAGACCTCGGTGGAAAAATAGATGAATGGGGCTAAAATGAGTGGAAGGGGAGTGATGCAGGACCACGTAACCAAAATCGGGATTTCCCACATAGCGTGAGCCCTAAAGCTAATGGCCATTAAAGGAGATCCCACGGGACTAGGATACAAGGGTAACCACGAAATCATGTAGTGGAGACAAGAATACATACCTAAACCACTCTTTCAGCCGAATCCCCCCAGTAATCCATGCCCAAAAGTGCCCATAACAAACAAGTAAGGAAAATTACTCAAGTATACCACTGAAAAGTCATACCTTTAGGGTCAGGAGGCCCACCTTCAAACATACAATCATAATAAGTGGGTGTGGTACCACATGGTTGGCTCAGGTGGCAGAGACAATACCACATCGAGCTATTTGGTGGCTACAAGGGTTGTTGGCCACTGGTTGAGGACCATCTAGGAGAAAAAAATTCTCCTATATACAGTAGCCACAAGTGTTGGGTAACACAACCAAAAGAACAGTTTTGAGAGGGTTGTAGTGGCTTGCTCCATGCCTTAAGTAAATTCATTTGAGAAGGAATTTTAGGATTGTTAGAAGGGAAAAAGAAGGGATGCTTAGGAAAAGAAGGAGGTCAAGGGAGCAGTTTGACTAGCCCAATTTTGTTGTTGAAGGAGGACTTTTGACAGTGATAGGTGGCAACCCTAACCTAGATTCCAGTACTGTGGAAAAGAAACATGATACCAGAGCTACTTTGAAGGGGAAGTGAATCACAATGTGCACAACAAAGCAGTTTAAAGGGAATTGAGATTGTCTAGACCATGGAGCATATGTTTCAGCTGAAGACATGGAGATGTGGTCTTGACTAGCTTAGCAACAAGATTGGCTAGGAGTTCTAGTGGATTGGTGGTGAACCTAGTGAACAATAGTTTTTTGTAGGGACATGAGATCAGTAACAGGTTGAGCCAATGAATATCGTGAAAACTCAGAGGGAGTACAACTTCAAATGGAGCAACTCTATGGAAGCGTTGAGATCGTTAGGTTCAGATTTGATGAGGCAGAGGCACTACTGAGATAGCATGGTTCATTCTACGGAGTATGTTGTAGTGGTGGACGCAAGATGGGCTAGTGTCATCGATGATGATGATGGAGACTTCCTAGTGTTGGAAGTACCTCCCTTGCTAAGAGAGAGTCTTGATATTGGTAGCTTGGGAGGAACTCCAAAGCCTAGGCTATAGAGTTGTGGAGGAATTGGCAACACAAAGTCACTTGTGCGCTAAGAACCCAAGGGTGTGGGTTTTGTACCCAAGCTTGTGTTGTTAGTTTTTGTAGTATCGAAGGTGTTATGGTCTCGAAACTTTGTGCAAATGCTAAAACACAAGAGTTCTCCATAACCCATAAATCGTTTCTGGAAATTCCACTTAGAAGTGTCTTAATTAGATTATTAGCCTATTTTAAAATATTTCCTAAGTATAAACTTAGGAAATATGGTTAATTAATCAGAATTAATTGAGAAAGGTGTGAATTATCTAGAAACTCACACAGAGAGGAATTTTTCTAGTTAGCAGCAGCGAGGACGACTAGATTGGCAGTCGATTTAGGCAGCACGTGTGGCAAGAAACACTAGAGTGGTGTAGATCCTGCACGAATCAAGTGTAGAAATTTGATAATCCAACCCAGGTTTTCAGTTTCTCTTTATTTCTCCCATAAATTTAAATGCCCATTCCCATAGCCATACATTCAAAAAGCTGGAAAAATAAATATTTTCTGAAAACAAAAATTCTAGAAATTTCACAGTGTTGAAATGCAGAAATAAAACTCAGAAAAAATAAATAAGCCACACAGAAATTTGACACGCTAATTTTTGGTCAATGTGACCCTGGAAAAACCCCATACAACTCTTGGGGAAAACTAGTTCGAAAGCTCCTCTTTATTTTTTGAATATTTCTTTTACAGTGAAACAGAAAAAACATAGTAAAAATTTCAGCAACCAAATTTACAGACTTATCTCGATTTTTGTGCTTGCACACTGCCTCGGAAATTGTGCCAAATTAGCAACTTGCAAAACAAAAAATTTTATAGCATTAATGACAGCAATAAATGTTGTATGGCCACCTCGGGAAGCATGTCGGAAAAAACTGTATGGTGCTGTATGGATTGTACGGATTTGTACAAGAACCCTCCTCGAAATTTATGCCTAGAAACAGCCTTGAAATCAGCGCTGAAGCTACTGTCCTTTTTCTCGATTTTTGTGCCAAAAAATCAGCAACACTTCTCCTCGATTTCCATGCCCAGATTTCTGCCTCAACTTTCGTGCTTAATGTTGCTACCCTCTTCCTCAATTTTCGTGCCTCCCTTTCTTGGAAACAATGGCTCTCTCTTGTTGTACGAATTTTTTGCCTTGGTATTTGTGTGAATAAATGCTACTATAACTTTTGCTGAATCTCCTCACTGCTGCCCTCTTTCTTCTCACTGCTTAGAAAATCTCCTTAGCTTTCTCTTTTCATCTCTCAATCTGCTCATGAAAGAACGAATGACCTTTTCCCTCCTTTTCCTACTTTAACCTAAACCTAAGTGACTTTTGGGGAATCCCTAAATCTAATGGCTGAGATAGCTTTAGATTTAGGGCTGAGATTAAATGCTCATTTAAATCTCACTTTCTATTTTTTAATTCACCCCACTTTAATAAAGACCCACTTAGTCATTTATTTCCAAAGTCACTTTTCCTTTCTAATTTTACATTGACTTTATTAAAGTCATTTTAAAATTAAACTTTAGTAACTTTATCACTTAAAGTCACTTTTAAATTAGATTTGACTTTATAACTTTATAAAGTCACTTTAGGAGAAAAATTAAATTCTTTTGGACACTTTTCCCTAGGCCAAAGATCAAAGCCTTAGGGAACCCCCTGTCCTCCAATAACCAAATTTCAACACTCCCTCTTACCGAGGAAGGTGTTCCTCACCACACCCATCTTGTCTCTGAAGTAGACATGCTTGCCCTATGGTAAGGCTTTGGTAAGAATATCTGCAACTTGCTCATCAGTGGGAATATATTAAAGCTTCACAGCTCCCTTATGAACATAGTCTCTGATGAAGTGATATATGATGCCAATATGCTTTGACCTGTCACGAAATACTGGATTCTCCGTGAGTTTAATGCAAGTCTGATTATCACAGTATATCACTGAATGTCTCAACGGCTGACCAAATAAGCCAAACAACATATTTTGAAGCCAGATGGCCTCACAACTAGCTAGACTGGATGCCGTGTACTATGCTTCCGCTGAACTCAATGCTACTGACTGCTGCTTCTGGCTGAACCACAACACCACTTCCAAACCTAACCCAAAACAACACCCTAAAGTGCTCTTCCTATCAGAACCACAACCTGCCCAAACAGAATCAGTGTAACCTACCAATCTCACTCCATCCCCCTACCTATAATCTAGACCATAATCCACTGTCCCCTGCAAGTACCGCAAAATGTGTTTTGCAGCAACCTAGTGCACCCTCCTGGGCTCACACATGAACTGGATCATCGTGTTGACTGCAAAACATATATCTGGTCTGGTGTTGACCAATTACATCAAGGAACCAATCAGTTTTCTATACAATGTGGGATCCACCAACTTAGAATCTGAAGCATGAAGCTTCTTCCAGTTGGTGATCATCAATTTCGACATGGGTCTACAATCCTCCATGTGGAATCTGCCAAGGATGT
>CM076574.1:1079258424-1079342261 GCA_034641835.2 Pinus albicaulis
TCACAACTAGCTAGATTGGCTGCCATGTACTCTGCTTCCGTTGAACTCAATGCTACTGATTGCTGCTTCCGGCTGAACCACGACACCACTGCCGAATCCAACCCAAAACAACACCCTGAAGTGCTCTTCCTATCAGAAGCACAACCTGCCCAATCAAAATCAGTGTAACCTGTCAATGTCACTCCATCCCCTTGCATATAATCTAGACCATAATCCATTGTCCCCTGCAAGTACTGCAAAATGTGTTTTGCAGCAACCCAGTGCACCCTCCTGGGCTCACACATGAACTGGCTCATCGTGTTGACTAAAAAACATATATCTGGTCTGGTGTTGACCAAATACATCAAGGAACCAATCAGCTGTCCATACAATGTGGGATACACCAACTCGGAATCTAAAGCATGAAGCTTCTTCCAGTTGGTGATCATCGATGTCGACATGGGTCTACAATCCTCCATGTGGAATCTGCCAAGGATGTCCACAATATACTTCCCCTACCCCAGGAAGAAATGCCCCTCCTCCTGCCACACCTCCAAACCCAAAAAGTAATGCATCAAGCCGATGTCCTTCATCTCAAACTCCACCGCAAGATCTCTCTTGCAGTGCTCTATGAGTCTCTCTGCACCTGTAATGACTAAGTCATCCACATACAGCACCAGAATGAGAGGCTTCTCACCTATCACAATATAGTAAAGGTTCGGATCTGCCTCACTCTTTGTGAAACCCATCTTCTGCAAGTAAGTATCTATCCTGGAGTACCAAGCTCTGGGAGCTTGCTTCAGGCCCTAAAGGGCCTTCTTCAGTCTGCACACATGGGACTCCTTCCCATGCACCTCAAAGCCCTGTGGCTGCTCAATGTACACCTCCTCCTGTATGAAGCCATTGAGAAATGCGGTCTTCACATCTATTTGGTGGATCTTCCAACCCATCTCTGCTGCTATCGATATAATGGAGCGGATCGAAGTATATCGAGCCACGGGAGCGAAGGTCTCCTCATAATCAACTCCCTCTACCTGGGAGAACCCTCTAGCCACAAACCTCGCTTTGAATTTCTCAATGCTGCCATCTGCAACATGCTTTACCTTGTAAATCCATCTCGAAGTAACCACAGATTTTCCCTCAGGCCTCGAGCTGTCTTAAGGTCCCGACCGGGTGGTTTTCCCCCAATGTTTGAAGCAGAGATTTTCTAGGCTTCAACAAGGCCATAAAGGGCATTCTTCAGTCTGCACACATGGGACTCCTTCCCATGCACCTCAAAGCCCTGTGGCTACTCAATGTACACCTCCTCCTGTATGAAGCCATTGAGAAATGCGGTCTTCACATCCATCTGGTGGATCTTCCAACCCATCTCTGCTGCTATCGATATGATGGAGTGAATCGAAGTATATCCAGCCACGGGAGCGAAGGTCTCCTCATAATCAACTCCCTCTACCTGGGAGAACCCTCTAGCCACAAACCTTGCCTTGAATTTCTCAATGCTGCCATCTATAGCATGCTTTACCTTGTAAAGCCATCTGGAAGTAACCATGGATTTGCCCTCAGGCCTTGGCACCACCTCTTAAATATCATTATTCATGATAGAAGAATATTCCTCCTGCATGGCCTCTCTCTAGACCTGCTGGCTAGCTGCCTCCTCATAGCTAGAAGGCTCAGAGTCAACAATGTTGGCAACCATTTCCATATAGCTACAAAACCTCTTAGGTGGTCTACTCTCTCTGATTGACCTCTTAGGTCCAAAAATAGATGTGGCCTCTCTTAAGGTATCCTGAAGCCATTTGGGATTCCTCTTTCCTAAGCACACTTCTCCCACTGGAGAATGAAACTTCTCCTCATCATCAAGAGCCTAAAATCTTGATTGTCTGTCTGTTGTCCTCCTACCTGAACCTGAACCTGTAGATGCTGAAGTACTGTGTGAACTGTCCATCAGTGGACTCCCTAGTGAACTGCTCTGCATGCTTCCCGAAGCACCACCCCTCTGACTCCTACGAGCCACTGCTCACTGATGGACCTGACACCGTAATTGATGTACCTCCAGATCCTCCTGATCCCTGCTCACTGGATCCCTGTGCCTAACTCAGATGCTCCTGAGGGTCTAGCCCATCTAGATACTCTAACTCCCATGACCTCTTGAAAGCCCTGTCCTTGAAATTCACAGCCCGCCTGACAACAACTCTCCTCTATGCAGGAATATAAATCTAAAAGGCCTTTGAGGTCTCACTGTAGCCTGCAAAGATACCATTCTCTGCGGTGGGCTCTAGTTTGGTCCTCTTCTCCTTGGGTACGTAGGAGTATGCAATACACCCAAAGATACGAAGATGATCAACATCAGGCTTCTTCCTAGAAAAAGCCTCCTCCAGAGTCACATGCCCCAGGGCACGATGCAGACTCCTATTCTGCAAATATACAGCAGTGTTGCAGGCCTCTGCCCACAAAAACAATGGCAACCCCTGATCATGTAGCATGGCTTTGGAATCCCCTCCGATGCATCTGTTCTTCCTCTTTGCAACCCCATTGTGATAGGGGTTGTAAGGAACGGTGAAGTCCCTCCTAATGCCTGCCTCCACACAATAATCAACAAAATCTCCAAGGGTGTACTCACCTCCATTGTCCGACCTCAAGGACTTGATCTTCCGACCTGTCTGAGTCTACACAAGAGCTCTGAACTCCTGAAACTGCTTGAAGAACTCATTCTTGGTATTCAAGAAATAAATCCAGGTCCTCCTGGAGTGATCATCAATGAATAAAACATAATACTCATATCCACTCAAGGAAACATGAGACATCCGACCGCTCACATCGGAAAGAATCAAATCAAGTATCCCAGTTGCTCTGCTGTCACTGCTGGGAAAAGGGGATTTGGAAAACTTGCCCATCGTACATCCTCTCCATGTATCAATGTGATCAATACTGGAATCCGGCACGCCTGTAGTGATCTCCCGCAATGTCCTCAAGGCCCCATGATACATGTGCCCCATCCTATAGTGCAAAATCTCACACAGCTTTGAACTGCTAGCTCTACTGCTGGTACTATTGCTCAATGCCAAAAGGGGCTAAAATGAAAACTTGTACACCTTTCAATGGCATACACATATCAATCTAGCTGAATTAGCTGGAGCACCCCTGGGATATATCAACACCTATCCTCTCCTAAACAATATCTCATATCCTCTATCCTCCAATGCTGAGATGGATATGAGGTTCTTCCTCATCCCTGGCACATATAGAACATATGACACCTTCAAGGGAGGTTTGGGTTCCCTATAAAATGTCAATGTCCCCACACTAACTACTCCAAAAACGCTATCATCTATGAGTACTACCTCTATATCAGTGCCACTCCCTGAAAGCTCCGAGAAGTACTCACAGACTCCTGTCATATGGCATGAAGCCCCATTGTCAACATACAAGATACTTGAAGATGCTCTACTAGTGGAGGGAAATGCACACTCCCTTTCAACCTTCGTGGCAGGTGATCCTGCACTAATGGAATCACAAGCAATGAACCCAAAATCCTAGTCAAAGCTATCTGTAAAGTCCTCTATCTCTGCTGATGCTGCCATGCTTTGGTTCTTCCCCTTCTTCTTCTTCTCCGGACACACAACTGCATAGTGTCCCATCCTCTGACAATTCCAACACTTCAATTTGGAATAGTCCTTCTGCATGTTTCCCTGTTTACCTTTACCTTTTCCTTTGCCCCCACCACTTCTTGTGGAGGCTTGTTTCTTTCCCTTGCCTATCTTGCCTCCTGCCAATAGTGCTACATCTGCATCTTGCTCAACTGGTTTGGCTGCCCCAAGTTGGTTCTTTTTGATTTATGTCTAAATGAAATCATCCCAAAACCTCTCCCAAGAGGGAAGGGTCTCACGTGCACAAACCCCATCAACAAAATTCAGCCATGAACTGGGAAGGCCATTCACTACAATCCACACCAACTCAGTGGGTGGAATGACCTCTCCAACTACTGCCAACACATCTCTCACATTAGTAATATTTATGAGATATCCAGCTGCACTATCAGTCTTTCCCATCTTAATGGTCTTCAGCTTCTCCCTTAGGACCATTTTCCTGTTCTCATTGGTACTTTGATAGATATTGGTCAATTTTTTCCACATCTCATATGCAAGTCTCTTTCCTCTCACATGAGGAATGCAATGGTCTTTGATTCCATCTAGAATCAGTCTCTTACCCTTGTTATTCTTTTTATTAAAGGCTGCCAACTGAACAACATCAGTAGCCACATTAACAGGGTTTTGTGTGCTATGCACTATGATATCCCAGACTTTTGCCTCCTCTTCTGCCTCCTCAAAGATGCTCTGCATTCTCTCCTTGCATACATTGTAGTTACTATGTCCATCTAACCTATCCTCCACCCTCAAGCCCAAAGACATGCTTGTTGTCTTAATAAATTGAAAATAACATTGTTGTAGTAAAGGTATTATTTTCTGTGTGAAAAATCAGCTTGCTGTAATTTCTGGGTGAAAAATCAGTTTGTTGTAATTTCTCTTCTTGCTGTCCCAAACTGCTTTTTTCAGCAAAATAGCTCTGATACCATGTAGAAATTTGATAACCCAACCCCGGTTTTCGGTTTCTCCTTATTTCTCCCATAAAGTTAAATGCCCATTCCCATAGCCATACATTCAACAAGCTGGAAAAATAAATATTTTCTGAAAACACAAATTCTAGAAATTTCACAGTGCTGAAATGCATAAATAAAACTCAGAAAAAATAAATTAGTCACACACAGAAATTTGACACGCTGATTTTTTGTCAATGTGACCGTGGAAAAACCCCCTACAACTCTTGGGGAAAACCAGTTCGAAAGCTCCCCTTTATTTTCTGAATATTTCTTTTACAGTGAAACAGAAAAAACACAGTAAAAATTCCAGCAACCAAATTTACAGACTTATCTCGATTTCCGTGCTTGCACACTACCTCGAAAATTGTGCCAAATCAGAAAATTGCAAAACAGAAAAAAATTTACAGCATTAATGACATCAATAAATGTTGTATGTCCACCTTGATAAGCGTGCCAAAACGGATTGTACGGTGCTGTACAGACTGTATGGATTTGTACATCAGCCCTCCTCGAAGTTTGTGCCCAGAAACAACCTTAAAATTATCGCTGAAGGTGCTGTCCTTTTTCTTGGTTTTGTGCTGAAAAATTAACAACACTTCTCCTCGATTTTCATGCCTATATTTCTGCCTCAACTTTCGTGCTTAATGTTGCTGCCCTCTTCCTCGATTTTCATGCTTGCCTTTCTTGGAAACAGTGCCTCTCTCTTGCTGTACAGATTTTTTTCCTTGGAATTTGTGCCAATAAATGTTGTTGTACCTTTTGCTGAATCTCCTCACTGCTGCCCTCTTTCTTCTCACTGTTCATAAAATCTCCTTAGCTTTCTCTTCTCCTCTCTCAATCTGCTCATGAAATAATGAATGACATTTTCCCTCCTTTAACCTGACCCTAAGTGACTTTTGGGAAATCCCTAAATCTAATGGTTGAGATAGCTTTAGATCTAGGGCTGAGATTAAATGCTCATTTAAATCTCACTTTCTATTTTTTGATTCACCCCACTTTAATAAAGACCCACTTAGTCATTTATTTCCAAAGTCACTTTTCCCTTTCTAATTTCACATTGACTTTATTACAGTCACTTTAAAATTAGACTTTAGTAACTTTATCACTTAAAGTCACTTTTAAATTAGATTTGAATTTATAACTTTATAAAGTCACTTTAGGAGAAAAAATAAATTCTTTTGGACACTTTTCCCTAGGCCAATGATCAAAGTCTTAGGGAACCACCTGTCCTCCGGCAACCAAATTTCAACACCAAGTTGGATGACTTGCTTTTCAGGGGCAGTCGGGGTCGAGATTGCTCGGAGTAAGGGTAATTTCCCTGAGATAATTTTTGTCAGCATTTTCTATGCACGATTGCCAATTTTCGACATCCATATTGTACTCAGATTATTTCACTGCTACTTAATAATTAAAAACCCTGAGTTGCTACCCCGATTTTTCCAAGTTCGATTTTCCAAGGACATTTGTGCAAAAATAATTGTGTTAATTTTTATGTGTGTGCTTCTTAGTTTCCAACGTTATTAAATTTCGTAGTATTTTTGTGAAGATTGCAGTGTGTTTATTTCGTTGTTGTTGTGGAAATAAACTGCTAATTTAATTAGCAATTAAAAGAAATAATACCAGTTGTTGCAATATAATTTTAGAGTTGAAATTTTCACATGGTATCTGAGCGAGACTGATCAGGCAGGAAGCTCAGAAGTGAAAGACAAAAATCGTTCGGATTCAGAGGTCATCTAGCAACACAATTTCTAGATTTGCATAGAGGTTGGCTTAGCAGATCAAATTGCACGACAGATGGTTCGATTTTTCCAATGTAAGTGGCAGGAAAAATTTTTAGAGCCTAGGAGTAGTTCCAGCAGGAAGTAGCGAAGCTGAATAGCAGTTTCGGTGAAACAGATTATATTTTTGTTGAGAAAATACCTTGCTTGGATATATAAGGGTTCTGCAGCAAAAGAATCAGTGTCTGGTGGAAGAGAAAGAGCACACATAGAGGGAAATTTCTCTTGGGGATTTTGAGTTTTAGAAATCCAATTTTCCTATCGTAGATTGGCTTGATTTGTGGGAAAATTTATTCGCTCCAAAAGGGAGTGTTAATAGCAGATCCAACAGCCAAGAAAAGGGAAAGAGGGATATTTTCAACTAGCTTCAGAGATGTCCACAGTTGGGCTTAGAGATCAGGATAGATTGGAGGGAGAATCCAGCTTTGTCATCTGCAAGGCAAGGATGACCTTCCTATTGGATCAACATGGCCTGAAATCCTACGTGGAAAATGTGGTAGTTGTACCCTAGGATGTTGATCAGCTCAAGGAGTATAGGAAGGAGATGGTGAAGGTGAAGCAGTTGATCCTAGATGGAGACCGGGACCATATAGTCTCGCATGTATCTAACAAGGGTACTGCCAAGGAAATGTGGGACGCTCTCATCCAACTATATTAGAACACTTCTGAGTAATGGAAGATGTTCCTGCAGGAGAAGCTAAGAAGCATCAGGATGATGAAGGGTGAAGGCATATACTCCTTCCTCACCAGGATTCAAGAGGTTTGAGATCAACTTGCAGCCGTTGGGGAGGCACCTCAACCAATAGAGCTTGTACATTTGGCACTAAACGGTGTCTCAAAGGAGTGGTAGGTGTTTGCCCAAAGTATCTTGAGAAGAGACACATTGCCTAGATGGGACAGGATGTGGTCCGAATTACAATAGGAGGAGTTGAGGAGTGCTTTATTGAAGAGTACCATTAGCAAAAGCAACAACAAGAGTGTGAAGGGTGAAGATGACAATGTGAACCTAGCATCAAAGGGTCCCAGTCAGGGACAGGGGGAGAAGAAGAAGAAGGAACTATCCAAGGTCAAGTGCTTCAGGTGTGGTGAGTTTTGCCACTGTAGTACCCAATGTTCTTTTAGGAAAAATGACAAGTAAAAGAAGCAAAACCAGGCAGTGAAAGCAACAACAAGGGTGTGAAGGGTGAAGATGACAATGTGACCCGAAGATGACAATGTGACCCTAGCATCAAAGGGTCCCAGTCAAGGACAGGGGGAGAAGAAGAAGAATAAGGACCTATATAAGGTCAAGTGCTTCAGGTGTGGTGAGTTTGGCCACTGCAGTACCCAGTGTCCTTTTAGGAAAAAGGACAAGTAAGAGAAGCAGAGCCATGCGACAATGTTCGCAGAGATAGATAAATTGTCCTCTAGACTAGAGGACAATTTCACTATGTTTACAGATATTCCTCCAGGTGAGAGGTGGGGTGATATGGAGCTATAGTTCCAAAGTCGCAGAGATGGACAAGATTCATTGAGGTGCCCTCCTCATGGATCATTACCTTGCTACACAGACCCACAATATTTAGTAGCAGGATGGATCAGTGTCAAAGATGCAATTAGATTCTAGAGTGACAGTTGAGTTGCAGACTAGTAGCAGTCAAGTGCTAAGGAGTGCAATGCAATATTGACAACAGAGCAGGAAGATTAGTAACAGAGTCAAAAGCATCGCAGTTTCATCAGTGGATTCAATATTTAGGATGCTTCTCAGTTGCAGTTATAGTAGCAACAAATGAGAGGGAGTTGCAGTGCAGATGTAGAGTTGGCAACAATATAAGAATGTCAGCTACAACACAGATGCAACATCAGAGTTGCGCAGTTGTTGGTGGGCAGTGGCAGGCAGTCACAGTAGCCAGATGTTAGCAGCATGATAGAGCATGATACAAAGATGGTGTTTTAGTGGTAGTGTAGCATGAGAACACCTATTAGGATATTCCGACACATAGGAAATAGTTAAGTATAATTTCGTCTAACATAAAGCTAGGTAAAGTGTGTTTCTTTAGTATTTACTTTTGTAACTTATAATCCAACGGTCACGATATGTAGTGATCCAATGATTCATTCTCTCCTCGGTATTACTGACACTTGATCCATGGCTTAACACCCGATTGGTCCATGATCTCTATTTAAAGAGCATGGAGGGTCATTTATCCAGTGACCATTTACGAGAGAAGCTTATGTAAATTTTCTTTCTTTACTTTAATCAATTGCCTGAAGTGGTCGATTTGGCTCAGGTCATGGACTATTTCCCTCTTTGAGGGTTTTAACCACATCAAATAATGGTGTACTAATCTATGATTTTTTTGTGAGCGGTGAACTTTGGTGTTTGATCTAGGGAACTTACCCTGTAAATTCCTACATGGTATCAGAGTTGTTTGAGGGCCGCATCCGTTGATCCAAGTCCGAAGTCAGTTTTGACTACATGTGACTGTCGTTTTCCATATCTACTATTTTTGACCACTTTCTGGCCGAGAGAACTGCTTAGTTGTGTCCGGAGCCTCTGTTACAGGGAGGAACCCCTTTCGTTTCATGCGAAAAGGTTTTCGGTTGCCCTAGCTATGTCATTTTTAGATCTGGAGGTATAAAGTATTTTTTTTTCAGTAATATTTATTTATCCCTTTGTTTATTTCAGTTTATGGTCATTTTTTTATTACCGAATCTATACCCTCTTCTCTGTGTATGATCTTTGCTCTGCGTTTTGTGCGATCTGGAAAAACAGACACAGAAAGACGAGATTTTTCTCCTATTTATGCTCTTTTGCCCACGACTTTGTACAATCTTGGGAAATCAGAATAGTGAGAAAAATATTTAGTTTCTGGGCAGACCAACCAAAAATCTAACATCGAGCTGGAAGACCTGCATTTTTTGTTGTTGTTTGTGTGGGAACACACATGCGAAAGAGAAAAAAAAAAAAACCTTCCTCCTTTCCAACAATTACTAAATCTTTTAACTAGCGCACTTGGTCTAAAGTTACTTTATGAGAATAGAGGTCTTGGGTTCAAGTCTTTTTGTCAAGTTACTTTTTCTAAAAACTTTTTTTTTCAAGTTACTCTTTTTTTAAAAATGGGCGTTTTGTTATGTTATATTTTTTAAAAATCACATGTAACTTATGTTTTAAAGTTACTTTATGTAATAGTGTTTCTCACCCATTATAAAAAATGAGTCACTTACAGTCTAAAGTCACTTACTGAAATTTTCACATGTGGATGTGAAACCATATATAGATTTGGACACTTGTCACTTGGAGATTGTAGGACACCCTTAAAGGTACAAGGGTCCGCTTGTAGCACCCAGAGAGGCCTTGTGGATTGAGTGAAAATAATTTGTATGTGATTATGTTAGTGAATTTATCTTAAGTTTCAAGTCGGCCTTGACTTGAGGAGACCATTTGAGAATGTTAGATGTCACCCTGAGGAATGACATAAATAAGACAGAGGAGGAGCCTCATTCCTTACCCAATCATGTCACTTATTTCTCATGTGAAGAAGTGCATAAGAAGGGATGGTTAGGACAGATATTTGAAGGAAAAAAGGAGGTGGTCAAGCGAGCAATTTGACTAGCCCAAGTTTCTTGTTGAAGGAGGACTTTTGACAATGATAGGTGGCATCCATCATTCCCTATGTTTTCCTCAATGAAGCAGCATAGGTAGGCAATAGAGGGAAGAAGTCCCTAAGAGTTGTGTTCTTGAGGGACTAAGGAGCATCTAGTGGGAAAGAAGTCCCAAAAGAACTGAGCAACAGTGGAAATTTTAGAGTTGTTCAAAAATGAATTTGTGTACAACTTAACAAAAGACCCTATGACTTGGTTGTATATGGACTAGTAATTAACTAGA
Organism: Pinus albicaulis; assembly: GCA_034641835.2. Classification (NCBI taxonomy): domain Eukaryota; kingdom Viridiplantae; phylum Streptophyta; class Pinopsida; order Pinales; family Pinaceae; genus Pinus; species Pinus albicaulis. Next base: position 1,079,268,647 of record CM076574.1, read on the forward strand.
GGGTACAATGGAGCCGTGTTCAATGACCGAAAGGAGCAATATCACTGATAGAGGCATATTGGTGTTGTTGCAGATCGGGAGCCAAAGGACTAGGCATATGTGTTCAAGATACGACGAGTGGAGTTGTGAAGTGTACTAGATCAACTAGTAGGTCAATATACCTTGTTCAAGGTAGATTAGTGGTAAAAATTGTTGACACCAAACCCTAGTTTGTGATCCTTGTATCAATGATTCTATGAGGGCCATGATCCCTAGTATGGGAACCCTAGACAATTGTATTACAGTTTGTTAATACAACGAAGTTGGGTTAATTATAAAAATTGTAAAAAGTTGTCTATATTTGTGCACTAGTCGATTTACTGTTGTTTATATTTCATTGTTCTAACTAGTTTGTTGTGGTATTTGGATTGGTAGTGTCAGTGATTCTAAAACCCTAACCTAGATTCCAATATTGTGGAAAATAATAGAACACCTAAAATCTAAGCGTTTTCTTCCAGCACAATGGTTGATGGTCGAAGCCTCGATATGCTTGCTTTCTTGACCTTACCATCATGCTCTCTAAGGATTAGTGGTCAAAGTTGTTAACACCAAACCCTAATTTGTATCCCTTGTATCAGTGATCGTATGAGGGCCATGATCCCTACTATGGGAACCCTAGATAGTTGTATTACAGTTTGTTAATACAACAAAGTTGGGTTATTAAAAAAATTGTAAAAATTTGTTTATATTTGTGCACTAGTTGATTTACTGTTGTTTATATTTTGTTGTTCTAACTAGTTTGTTGTGGTATTTGGATTGGTAGTATTAGTGATTGTAAAACCCTAACCTAGTTTCCAATACCGTGGAAAATAATAGAACACCAAAAATCCTAGTGTTTTCTACCAACACAATGGTTGATTGATAAAAGCCTCAATATGCTTGCTTGCTCGACCTTACCATCCTACTCTCTAGGGAAAAATGTGTGGGGTTGTGCATGTGATGGACCAAAATAGCATATAAATTTAAAGATACCATTTTATGTATATTTCAAACCTCTGTTTTAGTGGTACTACCAGAGAATCATGCTAGAAGGAGAAAACATTGAGCAAACAAATAATAATAAGACTATTTTGTTGGAAAACAACATGACTCACCCATCCTCTGCACTGCATCTAAATTTCCTAACATATCCTCTTCGCTCGACCCCCTAGACACTGCAATTGTAGTCACTCATTGCACAAATTAATATTATATATGAGATCACGAATAAACCACGGGAGCTTAAAGGATAAATATACAAAGAGATGAATTAACAATACACATACCTACACTCCCTTGGATATTATTATAACAATGACAATCATGAACAATAATCCTTGAACATGTGAACCCCATTGTAACATTTCCATTTCTTTCATATCAATGTTCTAGGAAATTTTTTGAATCTCACACCCATGAACAAGATCATACTACCTCGAAACCATGAAAAAGTGATAAATCATTGTGCAACTAACAAATATTTCAATGTATTAAAGGACAATAGTATTGTGTAGGAGAAAAGTATGCCTCACCCAACCCCTATACCACGTTTGTAGAATATCTAGTGCATCTTCACCACTTGACCTTTGTAGACCATACAATTGTAGCTGTTCACTATATAAAAAAGATCAATATAGTTGAATACAAGAGCATAGATAAAACATATAGTAATTTGAATAGTAAACAAATGGAGCCACAAATTAGAGAAAGATAATTTTAGGTGAAGTTTCATGTAGATATGTTGACTCACCTTCATTTATGAACAATAACCTAAATTTTATTTGTCTACTTCCTTCATTTCCATTTCCGCACGCGACAAACGAAACTAAGACCAAACTACAAGAAATGCTAAAGAAACATAAAAAAAGCAAAGGAAGAGTACAACACACCCAACAAACAAAACCAAGGCCAAACTACAAAAAAAAAAAAACAAAGGAAAACGAGTTTAATACAGCATGGCCATATTCAAACTCAACAAAACAAAACATGCAGACAAGAACAAAAAAAAATTGCAAACATCCCCTCTGCACATCATCTCTGCTGCAATGTTTTTTCCTCCGCTGGAAAAAAAATTGGGTTGAATAGGGTTAAAATACACACACAATTAGTAATGTTAAACAAATTTCAAAACCAATAATTATTCATATTAGGAAACTCACTTCCCCTAAAGTTTGTTTTATAATGATGGACACTCTTTTGTATTCCACTTGCTTGTGCTCATTAGAACCAACCATCTACAAAAGACATAAAATAAGATATTACAATTTGTTTATAAGTTAAACTAGAGAGTATGCAATAATTAATCGTAATAAGAAACATACATTTCCTTGAGATTGTTGTATAAAAGGGGAGAGTCCATTTTGTATTTCACATATTCATGCTCACTCAAACAAGCTGTCTGCAATAGATACACAATAAAATATTAGACTTCTAATAAAAGTCAAACTAGAGAGTTTGAAGGCATGAACTTCAACAAAACAAATCAAGTTGACAAAAACAAACAAAAATTGCAAACTTCCCCTTTGCACATTATCTCTATTGTAGTGTCCTCTTCTCTTTTGAAAGGAAAAAAAAAAAAAGGTGGTGTGAATAAGGTTAAAATAAAGACGTAGATAGTAATGGAAAGCACAATTTAAATCAAATAATTATTCATAATAACAAACATACCTCATATTCTATATAAAGATAGAAATTCCATTTTTTATTCCAATTACTTATGCTAGCCAGAACAAGCCATCTACATTCCATTTTGTATTCCAATTACTTATGCTCGCCAGAACAAGCCATCTAAAACATATACATAATAAGATATTAGAATAATTATATAAGTTAAACTGGAGAGTTGAATGCAACAATCAATCATAATGTGAAACATACATGACTTTGAGCTTTTTTATATAAATGGTGATAATCCATTTTGTATTTTATATATTTATGATCACTGGAATAAACAATTTGCAGTAGATAGAAAATAAGATATTAGAACTTGTGAACCAACTTAATTCCAGTGCAGTTATATACCATGCTATATCTCAAAATATATAAGTTTTCTAAACTAGAAGTAATTCTAATAGGAATAATGAAATCAATGTTATCATAAGATAAACAATCCTTTTTGTAAGATAGATCCAAGCATATTTAAACATATGAACATGTTGAGATCGGTAACTTGGGAGATGCTCTAAACCCTAGGCTACAGGGTTGAGGAGGAATTGGCACCACAAAGTCACTTATGGGCTAAGAAGCCAAGCGTATGGGATTGGCACCCAAATTGTGGGTGTGAAACCATGTATAAATTTGGACACTTGGCACTTGGAGATTGTAGGGAAGCCTTAAAGGAACAAGGGGATGCTTGTAGCACTAAGAGAGGGTGTGAAACCATGTATGTATTTGGACACTTGGCACTTGGAGATTGTAGGGAAGCCTTAAAGGAACAAGGGGATGCTTGTAGCACTAAGAGAGGGGTTGTGGATTGAGAGAAAGAAATTTTATTTGTTATGTAGGTGAATTTGTCTTAATTTTAAAGTCGACCTTGACTTGAGGAGACAATTTGAGAAGGTTAGACGTCACCCTAAGGAAGGTTATAAATAGAAGTGAGGAGGAGCCTCATTCCTCACCCAATCAAGTCACTTATTCCTCATGTGAAGATTGAAATAGGAGTCCAAGTCCACAACCAAGAAGGAGAAAGCATCAGGTATTCTTAGGGTTGGTTTTGGGATTGTTTTGGGTTGTGGTCATGCAAGTAAAGGCAACGATTTGAAGGAGACTAGGCCAAGACTTTTGAGGACGAAATTTGAGCATGAAAATAGAAGCAAACTCTGTCTAACAGGTCGAGATCTATGAAGTATTACAGGTGGACGAAATTAATATTATTGGAGGGCTGAGTAGCCTCCTTGGTAGCCAAGGATAGGCCACATTCATCTATAGTATACAGTAGGAGAAAAGAAATCAAAAGTTGTTGGAGTGGTTTGCAGGTAGGTTGGATTTGCTTCAGGTTGCCCTAGATATGGTTTAGTTCTTCAGAAAAAGTGTAGCTTAGATATAAGGGTTTTGGAGAGTAGAAGTGGACGTCTACAGGGAGGTAAAGTGTAGGATTGGTGTCCTAGTTTAGGACAATATTTGGAGCAGCCAGAATAACAGTTCTGGGAGGGATGCAATAGCTTGCTCCAAGCCCTAAGTACAATCACTTGAGAAGGAATTGGAGGATTTTTAGAAGGGAAAAAGCAGGGATGCTAGCACTAATCTTTGAAGAACAAATAAGGAGGTCAAGGGAGCAATTTGACTAGCCCAATATTCTTGTTGAAGAAGAACTTTTGACAGTGATAGGTGGCAACCCTCCATGTCCTTAAGTTTTCCTTATTAAAGGAGCACAAGTAAGCAATAGAGGGAAGAAGTCCCTAAGAGTTCTGTTCTTGAAGAACTAAGGAGCAGCTAGTGGGAAAGAAGTCCCAAGGGAGCTAAGGAGCAACAATGGGCAGTTTAGAGTTGTTCACAAACGAAATTGTGAACAACTCAACATATGACCCTATGTCTTGGTTGTTGATGGACTAATGATAAACTAGAGAGAAGATTGAAGTTGTGTTCAGTGACATAAATGAGCAAGATCATTGATAGAGGCAAATTGGATTTGTTGCAGATCTAGAGCCAAAGGACCAGGCATATGTGTTTAGGGTATGACCAGTGGAGTTGTGAAATGCACTAGATCAATTAGTAAGTCGGTGTATCTTGGTAGATTGGTGGTCAATGTTGTTGACACCAAACCTTAATTTGTATTCCTTGTATCAATGATTGTATGAGGGCCATGATCCCTAGTACGGGAGCCCTAGAAAATTGTATTACACTTTGTTAATATAATGAAGTTGGGTTATTAAAAAAATTGTAAAATGTTGTATATATATTTGGGCACTAGTACACTTTGTTAATATAACGAAGTTGGGTTATTAAAAAAATTGTAAGAATTTCTATATATATTTGAGCACTAGTTGATTTACTGTTGTTTATATTCCATTGTCCAAAGTGGTTTGTTGTGGTATTTGGATTGGTAGTGTCGGTCATTCTAAGACCCTAACCTAGATTCTAGTACTAAGACCCTAACCTAGATTCCAATACTATGGAAAAACAACATGGTATCAAATCTACTTTGAAGGGCCAGTGAATCAAAAGTGTGCACAACGAAGCATCTCAGAGGGAGTTGAGATTGTCTAGATCATGGAGTAGATGTTTCAGCTGAAGACATGGAGATGTGGTCTTGACTAGCTTGGAAACAAGATTGGCTGGGAGTTCTGGTGGATTGGTGGTGAACCTAGTGAAAAACAGTTTGTTATAGGGCAGATTATTGATCATGGACTTCCTATCACTTTCCACAAATCGTTGGGACAACTCTAGGATTTCTTTAACGTGGACGAGATTGGTATGATCAAAATTACTTCATGTGATGAATAACATGTTGGAAGGATAGTTTCTTCTTTGGGATGTGATGTTGCATATCTGACATTGGAGGGATGTGCTCGTCTTGTGTTTGACCCATGAGGATGAGTGCTTGCAGGACTAATTTGCGGTGACGATGTTCGTGTTTGACCGCAAATCATATTGAACTTGTAGGACACGAGATCAATTATAGGTTGAGGCAATGGAGATCGTGTAGACTCAGAGGAAGTCTAGCTTCAAATGGAGCAACCCTATGGAAGTGTTGAGATCTTCAGGTTCAGATGAGATGAGGCAGAGGCACTACCAAGATAGCGTGGTTCATTCTACAGAGTATGTTGCAGTGGTGGACACCAGATGGGATACTGTCATCAATGATGATGATGGAGACTTCCTAGTGTTGGAAGTACCTCCCTTGCTAAGAGGGAGCGTTGAGATTGGTAGTTTGGGAGGTACACCAAACCCTAGGATATAGGGTTGTGGAGGAATTGGAACCACAAAATCACTTATGGGCTAAGAACCCAATCGTGTAGGCTTTTCACCCAATATTCTGGGTGTGAAACCATGTATGGATTTGGAAACATAGCACTTGGATATTGTAGGGCACCCTTTATGGAAAGGGGTTGCTTGTGGCATAAAGAGAGGCCTTATGGATTGAGAGAAAATAATTTTATGTGATTAAGTCGGTGATTTTGTCTTAAGTTTCAAGTTAGCCTTGACTTGAGGAGACCATTTGAGAAGGTTAGAAGTCACCCTAAGAAATGATATAAATAGAACTCAGAAGCCTCATTCCTTACCCAATAAATTCACTCATTCCTCATATAAAGACTGAAATAGGAGGTTGAGTACGCAACCAAGAAGGAGAAAGGATCAAGTCTGGTTAGTGTTGGTTTTGAGATTGTTTTGGGTTGTGGTTATGCAGGTAAAGGTAGCGAGTAGGAGATTAGGCCAAGACTTTTGAGGAAAAAATATGAGGATGAAAATAGAAGAAATCTCTCTCTATTAGACCGAGATTTCTAAAGTATTGCAGGTGGATGAAATTAAGATTAGTGGATGGTTGAGTAGCCGACTTGGCAGCCAAGGATAGGCCGCATTCATCTACAATAGGAGCAAAGAAATTAAATGTTGATGGAGTTTCTTGCAAGTAGGTTGGATTAGCTTCAGGTTCTGCTAGTTAGGGATGAGTTCTTCAGAAAAAGTCTCCCTCAGAACCAAAGGTTTTGGAAATAACAAGTGGACATCTACAAGTAAGAAAAGTGCAGTATTGGTGGCCTAGTTCAGTACATTATTTGGAGCAACCAAAAGCACTGTTTTGGGAGGGTTGTAGTGGCTTGCTATAAGCCCTATGTACAATCACTTGAGACGAAATTTGAGGATTTTTGGAAGGGCATAAGAGGGGATTGTCAAGATTGATCTTTGAAGGACAAAAGGAGGTCAAGGAAGCATTTTGACTAGCCCAACTTTGTTGTTGAAGGAGGACTTTTGACAGTGATAGGTAGCAACCCTCCATGCCCTAAGTTTTCCTCATTGAAGCAACACAAGTGGGAAATAGAAGGAAGGACACCCTTAGAGTTTTTTTCTTGAAGGATTAAGGAGGAGCTAGTGGCAAAGAAGTCCCAAAGTAGCTAGGGAGCAGTAGTGGGCAGTCTAGAGTTGTTCACAAACGGAGTTGTGAACAAGTCAACAGAAGACCCTATGTCTTGGTTGTTGATGAAATAATTATCAACTAGAGTGAAAATTGTAGCCATGTTCAGTGACCTAAAGGAGCATGATCATTGATAGAGGCAAATTGGTGTTACTGCAGATTGGGAGCCAAAGGACCAGGCAAATGTGTTCAGGATACAACCAGTTCAGGTTATATTGGTGGTCAAAGTTGTTGACATCAAATCCTAGTTTTTATTCCTTGTATCAGTGATTGAATGAGAGTGATGATCGCTAGTACAGGAGCCCTAGACAATTGTCTTACAGTTTGTTAATATAACGAAGTTTGGTTATTGAAAAAATTGTAAAAATTTGTCCATATTTGTGCACTAATTGATTTATTATTATTTATGCTTCGTTGTGCAAAGTAATTTGTTATGATATTTGGATTGGCAGTGTCAGTGATTCTAAGACCCTAACCTAGATTCCAATATCATCGAAAAACAACACAACACCCAAAATCATAGTGTTGTCTACTAGCACAATGGTTGACTGATCGAAGGCTCAGTATGCTTGCTTGCTCGACCTTACCATCCTCCTCTCTAAGGCACGTTGTGTGGGTGTGTGTGTGTGATGTGGACCAAATTAGCATATAAATTTAAACATACCATTTTATATATATTTCAAACTACTATTTAAGTGGTACTACCCGAGAACCATGCTAGAAGGAGAAAACATCGAGCAAACAAAATAATAACAATATTTTTTTGGAAAACATCATGACTCACCCATCCTTTGGGTTGCATCTACATTCCCTAAAATATCTTCTCCACTTGACCCTCCCATACACTACAATTGTAGTCAGTCGTTGCACAAAGTAATATTATATACGAGATCACGAATAAACCATGGGACCTTAAAGGATAAATATACACAGCAATGAATTAACCATGCACATACCTACCCTCCCTTGGCTAATATTATAACAATGACAAACATGAACAATAATCTCTAAACACATGAACCCCAATGTAGCATTTCCATTTCTTTAATATCAAATTTCGAGGTAAAATATTGAATCCCACACCCATGAACAAGATGATAAATCATTGTGCAACTAACATGTATTTCAGTGTACTAAGGGACAATAGTATTGTGTAGGAGAAAAGTATGCCTCACCCATCCTTTTTGCCATGCTTGTAGAATTTCTAGTGTATCTTCACCACTTGACCTTTGTAGACCATACAATTGTAGTTGTTCACTACATAAAAAAAAATCAATATAGTTGACTATGATAGCATAGAAAAAACATATAATAATTTGACTAGCAAACAAAAGGTGCCACAAATTAGTGAAATATACTTTTAAGTGAAGTGAATTGCATGTAGATATGTTGACTCACATTTATTTATGAACAATAACCTCATTTTTCTCCATCTGCTTCCTTCAATTCCATTTTCGCACCCAACAAACGAAACCAAGACCAAACTACAAAAATGTTAAAGAAACAAAAAAACAAAACAAAGGAAGAGTAGAACACACCCAACAAACCTAACCAAGACCAAACAACAAAAAACAAGAAAAAAAATGCAAAACAATGGAAAAAAAGTACAACACAACATGGCCATGCTCAAACACAACAAAAAAAAACATGCAGACAAGAACAAAGAAAAAATTGCAAACATCCCCTCTGCACATCACATCTCTCCTGCAATATGTTGTCCTCCGTTGAAAGGGAAAAAAAGTGGGCTGAATAAGTTTAAAATACACAAACAATTAGTAAAGTTAAACATATTTCAAAACCAATAATTATTCATGATGGAAAACACACCTCCCCTAGAGTTTTTTAATAACAATGGACACTCTTTTGTATTCCACTTGCTCGTGATCATCAGAACCAACCATCTACAAATGATACACAATAAGATATTAGAATCGTTATATAACTTAAACTAAATAGTACATAATAATTAATCATAATAAGAAACACACCTTCTTTGAGATTGTTATATAAAAGGGGAGAGTCCATTTTTTATTTCACGTATCCATGCTCATTGGAACATAAAATCTGCAATAGATACAGTAAAATATTAGATTTCTAATAAAATTCAAACTAGAGAGTTTGAAGGCATGAACTTCAACAAAACAAATCATGTAGACAACAACAAACAAAAAATTGCAAACTTCCCCTTTGTAGATTATCTCTATTGTACTGTTGTCTCCTTCACTGAAAGGAAAAGAAGTGGTGTGAATAAGGTTTAAATAAAGACATATATAGTAATGGAAAGCAAATTCAAAACAAATAATTATCCATAATTGCAAACATACCATGTCTAGGGTTTTCTATATAAAGATAGACACTCCATTTTGTATTCCACTTAATCATGCTCACCAAAACAAGCCATCTACAACAGATACATAATGAGATATCAGAATCATTATACATGTTAAACTGGAGAGTTGAACGCAACAAACAATTATAATGTAAAACATACCTGACTTTCAACTTTTGTATATAAAGGGGGATAATCCATTTTGCATTTTACATATTTCTGCTCACTGGAATCAACCATTTGGGGTAGATAGAATATAAAATATTAGAATTCTAATCAAAGTTAAAATAGAGATTTGGAGGCATGAACTTGTGAACCAACTTAATTCCAATCCATTTATATTCCACGTTATATCTCAAAGTATATAATTTTTGTAAACTAGATGTAATTCTAGTAGGAATAATGCAATCAATGTTATCGTAAGATAAATAATCCTTTTTCTAGGAGAGATCAATGCATATTGAACATGTTGATATTGGTAACTTGGGAGGTACTCCAAACCCTAGGCTACAGGGTTATGGAGGAATTGGCACCACAAAGTCACTTGTGGGATAAGAACCAAGACGTGTGGGATTTGCACCAAAGCTTGTGAGTGTGAAACTATGTATGGATTTGGACACTTGACACTTGGAGATTGTAGGGCACCCTTAAAGGAACAACAAGATGCTTGTAGCACCACAGAGGCCTTATGGATTGAGAAAAAATAATTTTTATTTGATTATGTGGGTGACCTTCTCTTAAGTTTGAAGTCGGCCTTAAATTGAGAAAAAAATTTGAGAAGGTTAAATGTCACCCTAAGGAATGGTATAAATAGGAGTGATGAGGAGCCTCATTCCTCACCCAATCAAGTCACTTATTCCTCATGTGAAGACTGAAATAAGAGGACGAGTCTGTAACCAAGAAGGAGAAAGGATTAAGTCTGGTTTGGGTTGGTTTTGGGATTGTTTTGGGTTGTGGTTATGCAAGTAAAGACAACGAGTCGGAGACTATGCCGAGACTTTTGAGAATGAAATATAAGCATGAAAACAAAAACAAGCTTTAGAAGGCTGAGATTTCTGAAGTATTGTAGGAGGACGAAATTATGATTATTGGAGGGCCGAGTAGCCTACTTGGCAACCAAGGATAGGTTACATTCATCTACAGTAGGAGATAATAAATCAAAGGTTGTTGGAGTGGTTTGTAAGTAGGTTGGATCTGCTTCAGGTTTCCCTAGTTGGGGTAGAGTTCTTCAAAAAAATTCTTGCTTAGATCCAAGGGCTTTGGAGAGCATAAGTGGATGTCTACAAGGAGTAAAAGTGTAGAATTAGTGTCCTAGTTTAGGACAATATTTGGAGCAGCCAAAAGAACAGTTTTGGGAGGGTTGTAGTGGCTTGATCCACTCCCTAAGTAAAGTCACTTGAGAAGGAATTTGAGGATTGTTAGAAGGGAAAAAGAAGGGATGCTCAGAAAAAGGAGGAGGTCAAGGGTGCAGTTTGACTAGCCCAAGTTTGTTGTTGAGGGACTTTTGGTAGTGATAGTTGGCAGCCCTCCATGCCATAAGTTTGCGTCATTGAAGCAGCACAAGTAGGAAACAGAGGAAAGAAGTCCCTAAGAGTTGTGTTCCTAAAGGACTAAGGAGAAACGAGTGGGAAAGAAGTCCCAATTAAGCTGAGAAGTAGTAGTGGGTAGTTTAGAGTTGTTCACAAACTGAGTTGTGAACAACTCAACAGAAGACCCTATGTCTTGGTTTTTTATGGACTAATAATCAGCTAGAGGGAAAATTTCAGCCGTGTTCTGTCACCTGAAGGAGTGGTATCATTGATAGAGGTAGATTGGTGTTGTTGCAAATCAGGATGCAAAGGATCGGGAAGATGTGTTCAGGATATGACTTGTGGAGCTGTGAAGTGCAATAGATCAACTAGTAAATCAATGTATCTTGTTCATGGTAGATTGGTGGTCAAAATTGTTGACACCAAACCCTAGTTTGTATTCCTTGTATCAATGATTGTATGAGGGCCATGATCCCTGGTACAAGAGGTACAGGAGCCCTAAACAGTTGCATTACACTTTGTTAATATAACGAAGTTGGTTTATTAAAAAAAAATTAAAAAGTTATATATATTTGTGCACTAGTTGATTTACTATTATTTATATTCCGTTGGGCAAAGTAGTTTGTTGTAGTATTTGGATTGGTAGTGTCAATGATTCTAAGACCCTAACCTATATTCTAGTACTGTGGAAAAACATGGTATCAGAGCTACTTTGAAGGGCCAATGAATCAGAGTATGCACAGTGAAGCAACTCAAAGGGAGTTGAGATTGTCTAGATCATGGAGAAAATGTTTTAGCTGAAGACATGGGGATGTGATCTTGACCAGATTTGTAGCGAGATTGGTTGGGAGTTCTGGTGGATTGATGCTAAACTTGGTGAACAATAATTTCTTGTAGGGCAGATTATTAATCATGGAATTCCTATGACTTGCCATAGATCGTTGGGACAACTCTAGGATTGCTTTAGCATGGACGAGATTGGTTTGATCGAGATTCATTAATGTGATGAAAAACATGTTGGCAGGTTAGTTTCTTCTTTTGGCAATGGTTTTTCATATCGGAGATTAGAGGGATGTGCACGTGTTGTGTTTGACCCAGGAGGATGAATGCTTGTAGGACTAAGTTGCAGTGATGATGGTCATGTTCGACTGCAACTCAGACTGGCCTTGTAGGACATGAGATCAATAACATGTTGAGCCAATGGAGATTGTGCAGACTCTGAGGGAATCTAATTTCAAAGGGAGAAACCCTATGGAAGTGTTGATATCTTTGGGTTCAGACGAGATGAGCCAAAGGCACTACTGAGATAGTGTGGTTCATTCTACAAAGTATGCTGTAGTGGTGGACACCAAATGGCCTAGTGTCACTAGTAATGATTATGAATACTTCCTAGTGTTGGAAGCACCTCCCTCGCTAAGAGGGAGTGTTGATATTGGCAGCTTGGGAGGTACTCCAAACCCTAGGCTATAGGGTTGTGGAGAAATTGTCACCAAAAAGTCAATTGTGGGCTACGAACCCAAGGTGGTGGGCTTTGCACCCAAGCTTTTGGGTGTTAAACTGTGTATGGATTTGGAAACTTGGCACTTAGAGATTGTAGGGAACCCTTAAAGGAACAAGGGGCCGCTTGTAGCACCAAGAGAGGCCTTGTGAGGCGAGAGAAAATGATTTTTATGAGATTATGTGGGTGAATTTGTCTTAAGTTTCAATTCGGCCTTGACTTGGGGAGACCATTTGATAATGTTAGACGTCACCCTAAGGAATGATATAAATAGGATTGAGGAGGAACCTAATTCCTTACCCAATAAAGTCACTTATTTCTCATGTGAATATTGAAATAGGAGGTTGAGTTTGAAACCACGAAGAAGAAAGGATCAAGTCTGCTTAAGGTTGGTTTTGGGGCTATTTTGGGCTATGGTTATGCTGTAAAGGAACTGAGTAAGAGACTAGGCCACAAATTTTTTGGACAAAAGATGAGAACGAAAATAGAAGAAATCTCTCTCTAACAAGCCAAGAGTTTTGAAGGATTGAAAGTGGACGAAATTATGATTATTCGAGGGCCAAGTAGCCGACGAAACAACCAAGGATAGGCCACATTCATCTATAGTAGGAGAAAATAAATCAAAGGTTTTTTGAGTGGTTTTCAGGTGGGTTAGATCTACTTCACGTTCCCTAGTTAGGGATGTGTTCTTCAAAAAAAGTCTCGCTCAAATCCAAGGGTTTTGGAGAGCAAAGGTGGATGTCTACAAGGAGGAAAAGTGCAGGAATGGTGTCCTAGTTTAGGAAAATATTTGGAGCAGCCAAGAGAACAGTTTCGAGAGGGCTGTAGTGGCTTGCCTCAAGCCCTAAGTACAATCACTTGAGAAAGAATTTTAGGACTATTAGAAGCGCACAAGAAGGGATGCTTAGGATTGGTCTTATAAGGATAAAATGAGGTCAAGGAAGCAGTTTGACTAGCCCAAGTTTGTTGTTGAAGGAGGAATTTTGACAGAGATAGGTGGAAAATATACATTTCCTAAGTTTGCCTCATTGAAGCAACACAAGTAGGCAATAGAGCGAATAATTCTGTAAGAGTTGTGTTCTCGAAGAACTAATAAGCAACTAGTGGGCAAGAAGCCCCAAAAGAGTTGAGAAGCAACAATGGGTAGTCTAGAGTTGTTCAAAAAAGGAGTTGTGCACAACTCAATAGAAGACCCTTTGTCTTGGTTGTTGATGGACTAATGATCAGCTAGAGGGCAGATTGGAGCCCTGTTCAGTGACCTAAAGGATCAAGATCTCTAAAAAAGGAAAATTGGTGTTGAAAGCCAAAGGACCGGGCATATGTGTTCAGGATACAACTAGTGAAGTTGTGAAGTGCAATAGATCAGCTAGTAGGTAAGTGTATCTTGTTCAGGGTAGATTGGTGGTCAAAGTTGTTGACACCAAGCCCTAGTTTGTATTCCTTGTATCAGTTATTGTATGAGAGGGATGATCCCTATTACGAGAGCCCTTGACAGTTGTATTGTAGTTTGTTAATATAAAGAATTTGAGTTATTGAAAAAATTGTAAAAGGTTATCTATATTTGTGCACTAATTGATTTACTGTTGTTTATATTTCACTCTGCAAAGTAGTTTGTTGTGGTATTTGGATTGGCAGTATCAGTGATTGTAAAACCCTAACCTAGATTTTAGTACCGCAGAAAAATAACAGAACATTCAAAATCCTAGTGTTGTCTACTAGCACAATGGTTGATTGGTCAAAGGCTCAGTATGTTTGCTTGCTTGCTACACCTTACCATCCTCCTCTATAGGGCACGTTGTGTGGGGGTGTGTGTGTGATGTGGACCAAATTAGCATATATATTTAAACATACCATTTTATGTATATTTCAAACCACTATTTAATTGGTACTACCCAAGAACCATGCTAGAAAGAGAAAACATTGAGCAAAAAATTAATATTAACAATATTTTGTTGGAAAACAACATGACTCACCCATCCTTTGTGCTACATCTACATTTCCTAAGATATCTTCTCCAATCAACCCTCCTAGACACTACAACTGTAATCATTCGCTGCACAAAGTAATATTATATATGAGATCACGAATAAACCATGGGAGCTTAAAGGATAAATATACAAAGTGATGAAGTAACCATACACATACCTACCCTCCCTTGGCTAATATTATAACAACGACAATCATGAAAACTAATCTTTGAACATGTGAACTCCAATGTAACATTTCCATTTCTTTCATATCAAAGTTCTAGGAAAAATATTGAATCTCACACCCATGAACAAGATCATACTACCTTGAAACCATGACAAAATGATAAATCATTGTGAAACTAAAAAATATTTCAGTGTATTAAAGGACAATAGTATTGTGTATGAGAAAGGTATGTATCCCCCATCCTCTATGCCATGTTTGTAGAATGTCTTGTGCATCTTCACCACTTGACCTTTGTAGACCATACAATTGTAGTTGTTCACTATATAAAAGAGATCAATATAGTTGACTATGAGAGTATAAATAAAACATATAATGATTTGAATAGCAAAGAAATGGAGCCACAAATTAGCAAAATATACTTTTAAGTGAAGTGCATTGCATGTAGATATGTTGACTTTACTTCATTTATGAAGAATAACCCCAATTTTCTATGTCTGCTTCCTTCATTTCCATTTCCACACCCACAAACAAAACCAAGACCAAACTACAAGAAATGTTAAAAAAAAAAAAAAAAACAAAAAAAAGGAAGAGTACAACACACCCAACAAATGAAACCAAGACCAAACTACAAGAAATAAGAAAAAAAAAATGTAAAACAAAGGAAAAGGAGTACAACACAAGAAAATGAGTACAACACAGCATGGCCATGCTCAAACTCAACAAAACAAAACATGTAGACAAGAGCAAAGAAAAAATTGCAAACATCCCCTTTGCACATCATCTCTCCTACAATGTGTTGTCCTCCACTGAGAGGGAAAAAAGTGGGTTGAATAAGGTTAAAATACACACACAACAAGTAATGTTAAACATATTTCAAAACAAAGAATTATTCATGATAGGAAACACACCTCCCTTAGAGTTTATTTTATAACGATGGACACACTTTTGTACTCCACTTGCTCATGCTCATTAGAACCAACCATCTACAAAATATACAAAATAAGATATTAGAATAGTTATATAAGTTAAACTAAAGAGTACACAATAATTAATTGTAATAATAAAAACACATTTCTTTGAAATTGTTATATAAAAGGGGAGAGTGCATTTTGTATTTCACGTATTCATGCTCATTGGAACATGACATCTGCAATAAATACACAATAAAATATTAGATTTCTAATAAAAGTCAAAGAATTTGAAGGCATGAAATTCAACAAAAACAAATCATGTAGACAACAACAAACAAAAGATTTCAAAATTCCCCTTTCCACATTCTCTCTATTGTAGTGTCCTCTCCTCCACTAAAAGGAAAAAAATTGGTGTGAATTAGTTTAAAATAAAGACACTGATAGTAATGGCAAGCATAATTCAAAACAGATAATTATTCATAATAGCAAACATACCTCATCTAGGATTTATTATATAAAGATAAACATTCCATTTCGTATTCCACTTACTCATGCTCACCAGAACAAGCCATCTAAAATAGATATATAATGAGATATTAGAATCATTATATAAGTTAAACCGGAGTGTTGAATGCAACAATCAATCATGATGTGAAACATACCTGACTTTGTGCTTTTTTATATAAAGGGGCATAATCCATTTTGTATTTTATGTATTTTTGCTCACTGGAATCAACCATCTGCAATAGAGAGAAAATAAAATATTAGGATTATTATGAAATTTAAAACTTAAAATAAAGCGTTGAAGGCATGAACTTGTGAACCAATTTAATTCCAATCCATTTATATTCCATGCTATATCTCAAAGAACATAATTTTTCTAAACTAGACGTAATTCTAGTAGGAATAATGCAATCAATGTTATCATAAGATTTACAATAAATAATCCTTTTTGTAAGAGGTATCCAAGCATATTTAAACATATTTAACATGTTGAGATTGGTAACTTGGGAGGTACTCCAAACCCTAGGCTACAAGGTTGTGGAGAAACTGGCACCACAAAGTCACTTGTGCGTTAAGAACCCAAGCGTGTGGGCTTTGCACCCAAGTTTGTGGGTATGAAACCGCGTATGGATTTGAACACTTGGCACTTGGATATTGTAGGGCACCCTTAAAGGAACAAGGGGACACTTGTAGCACCAAGAGAGGCCTTGTGGATTGAGAGAAAATGATTTTTATTTGAATATGCGGTTGAACTTGTCTTAAGTTTCAAGTCAGCCTTGAATTGAGGAGAAAATTTGAGAAGATTAGACATCACCCTAAGGAATGATATAAATAGGAGTGAAGAGGAGCCTTATTCCTCACCCAATCAAGACACTTATTCCTCATATGAAGCCTGAAATAATAGGACAAGTCTGCAACCAAGAAGGAGAAAGGATCAAGTCTGGTTAGGGTTTATTTTGGGACTGTTTTGGGTTGTGGTTATGCGGGTAAAGGCAGCAAGTAGGAGACTAGGCAAATAATTTTGCGGATGAAATATGAGCATGAAAATAGAAGAAATATCTCTCTAACATGCCGATATTTCTGAAGTATTGCAGGTGGAAAAAATTAAGATTATTTCTAGGGTTGAGTAGCCTACTTGGTAGCCAAGGATAGGCCGCATTCAACTATAGTAGGAGCTAAGAAATCAAATGTTTTTGGAGTGGTTTGCATGTAGGTTGGATCTACTTCAGGTTGACCTAGTTAGGTTTGAGTTCTTCAGAAAATCTTTGGCTGAAATCCAAGGGTTTTGGAGACCAAAATTGGACGTCTACAAAGGAGGTAAAGTGCAGGATTGGTGTCCTAGTTTAGGACATTTGGAGCAGCTAAAAGAAAAATTTTGGGAGGGTTGTAGTGGCTTGCTCCAAGCCCTATGTACAATCACGTGAGAAGGAATTTGAGGATTGTTAGAAGGGAAAAATAAGGGATGTTTTGGACTGATCTTTGAAGGAAAAAATAAGGAGGTCAAGGGAGAAGTTTGACTAGCCCAAATTTGTTGTTGAAGGACTTTTGACTGTGATAGGTGGCAATCCTCCAGGTCCTATGTTTTTCTTATTCAATGAGAACGAGCAGGAAATAGAGGGAAGAAGTCCCTAATATTTGTGTTCTTAAAGGACTAAGGAGCAACTAATGGGCAAGAAGTCCCAAAGGATCTAAGGAGCAACAATGGGCAGTCTAGAGTTGTTCAGAAACGGCGTTGTGAACAACACAATAAAAGACCCCATGTCTAGGTTGTTGATGGACTAATGATCAGCTAGAGGGAAGATTGGAGTTGTGTTCAGTTACCTAAAGGAGGAGGATCATTGATAGAGGCAAATAGTAGTTGTTGCAGATCGAGAGCCAAAGAGGCAAATAGGATTTGTTGCAGATCGAGAGCCAAAGGACTGGGCATATGTGTCCAAGATACGACCCGTAGGACACGAGATTAGTAACAGGTTGAGTCAATGGAGATCGTGAAGACTTAGAGGGAGTCTACCTTCAAAGGGAACAACCCTATGGAAGTGCTAATATCTTTAGGTTTAGATGAGATGAGGCAGAGGCACTACTGAGATAGCGTGGTGCATTCCACAGAGTATGCTACAGTGGTGGACGCCAAATGGATTACTGTCACAGATGATGATGATGGAGACTTCCTAGTGTTGGAAGTACCTCCCTCACTAAGAGGGAGATTTGATATTGGTAGCTTGGGAGGTACTCCACACCCTATATTATAGGGTTGTGGAGGAATTGGAACCAATAAGTCACTTGTGGGCTAAGAACCCAAGGGTGTGGGCTTTGTATCCAAGCTTGTGGGTGTGAAACCATGTATGGATTGGGACAATTGGCACTTGGAAATTTTAGGGCACCCTTAAAGGAACAAGGGGATGCTTGTAGCATCAAGAGAGGCATTATGGATTGAGAGAAAAGAATTTTTCTTTGATTATGTGGGTGAACTTGTCTTAAGTTTCAAGTCACCTTTGAACTGAGCAGACAATTTGAAAAGGTTAGACGTCATCCTAAGGAATGATATAAAAAGGAGTGAGGAGGAGCCAAAAGAAAAAATTTTGGAGGGTTGTACTGGCTTGCTCCAAGCCCTAAATACAATCACTTGAGAAGAAATTTGAGGATGGTTAGAAGGGCAAAAGTAGGGATGTTGAGGACTGATCTTTGAAAGACAAATAAGGAGATCAAGGGATCAGTTTGACTAGCCCAAGTTTTTTGTTGAAGAAGGACTTTTGACTGTGATAGGTGGAAACCCTCCATGTCCTAAGTTTTCCTTATTGAAGGAGCACAAGTAAGAAGTATAGGGAAGAAGTCCCTAAGATTTGTGTTCCTAAAGGACTAAGGAGCGGCTAGTGGGCAAGAAGTCCCAAATGAGCTGAGGAGCAGCAGTGGGCAATCTAAATTTGCTCACAAATGAAGTTGTGAACATCTCAACAAATGACCCTATGTCTTGGTTTTTGATGGATTAATGATCAACTAGAGGGCAGATTGGAGCCGTATTCAGTGACCTAAAGGAGCAGGATCATCGATAGAGGAAGATTGGTGTTGTTGCGGATCGCGAGCCAAAGGACCAAGCATGTGTGTTTAAGATACAACTAGTGGAGCTGTGAAATGCACTAAATCAGCTAGTAGGTCAGTGTGTCTTGTTCAGGGTAGATTGTTGGTCAGAGTTGTTGACATCAAATCCTAGTTTTTATTCCTTGTATCAGTGATTGTATCAGAGCGATGATCACTAGCAAGGGAGCCCTAGACAGTTTTATTACAATTTGTTAATATAATGAAGTTGGGTTATTGAAAAAATTGTAAAAGCTTGTATATATTTGAGCACTAATTGATTTTCCGTTGTTTATATTTCGGTGTGCAAAGTATTTTTTTGTGGTATTTGGATTGGTAGTGTTAGTGATTCTAAGACCCTAACCTAGATTCCATTATTGTGGAAATACATTAGAATACCCAAAATCCTAGTGTTGTCTACTAACATAATGTTTGATTGGTGGAAGGCTCAGTGTGCTTGTTTGCTTGGCCTTATCATCCTCCTCTCTAGGGCACGTTGTATAAGAGTGTGCATGTGATGTGGACCAAATTAGCATATAAATTTAAACATACCATTTTATGTATATGTCAAACCACTATTTAAGTGGTACTACCTGAGAACCATGCTAGAAGGAGAAAACATCCAGCAAACAAGTAATAATAACAATATTTTGTTGGAAAACAATGTGACTCACCCATCCTTTGGGTTGCATCTACATTTCTTAGGATATATTCTCCACTCGACCCTCCCAAACACTACCATTGTAGTCACTCATTGCACAAAGTAATATTATATATGAGATCACGAATAAACCATGGGAGCTTAAAGCATAAATATACAGAGTGATGAATTAACCATACACATACCTACCCTCCCTTTGGCTAATACTATAACAACGAAAATCATGAACAATAATCCTTGAACATGTAAACCCCAATGTAACATTTCCATTTCTTTCATATCAAAGTTCTAGGAAAAATCTTGAATCTCACACCCATGAACAAGATCGTACTACCTCGAAACCATGAAAAAATAATAAATCATTGTGCAACTAAAAAATATTTCAATGTATTAAAGGACAATAGTATTGTGTAGGAGAAAATTACGCCCCACCCATCCTCTGTGCCATGTTTGTAGAATGTCTATTGCATCTTCACCACTTGACCTTTGTAGACAATACATTTGTAGTTGTTCACTACATAAAAAAGATCAATATAGTTGACTCTGAGAACATAGATAAAACATATAATAATTTGAATAACAAACAAATGGAATCACAAATTAGTGAAATATACTTTTAAGTGAAGTGCATTGAATATAAATTTGTTGACTCACCTTTATTTATGAAAAATAACCTCAATTTTCTTTGTCTGCTTCCTTCATTTCCATTTCCGCACCCAACAAACAAAACCAAGACCAAAATACAAGAAACGCTAAAAAAAGTTAAAGAAAAACAAACAAAGGAAGAGTACAACAAACCCAACAAATGAAACCAAGACCAAAATACAAAAAACAAGAGAAATTTTCAAAATAAAGGAAGACGAGTACAACATAGCATGGCCATGCTCAAACTCAATAAAACAAAAAATGTAGACAAGAACAAAGAAAAAATTGCAAACATCCACTCTGCACAACATCTCTCCTGCAATGTGTTGTCCTCCGTTGAAAGGGAAAAAATGTGGGTTGAGTAAGGTTAAAATACACACAATTAGTAACGTTAAACATATTTCAAAACCAATAATTATTCATAATAGGAAACACACCTCCCTTAGAGTTTGATTTATAATGATGGACACTCTTTTGTATTCCACTTGCTAGTGCTCATAAAAAACAACCATCTAAAAAAGATACACAATAAGATATTAGAATCATTATATAAGTTAAACTGGAGAGTACACAATAATTAATCATAATAAGAAACACACATTTCTTTGAAATTGTTATATAAAATGGGAGAGTCCATGTTGTATTTCACGTATTCATGATCATTGGAACATGCCATTTGCAATAAATACACAATAAAATATTAGATTTCTAATAAAATTCAAACTAGAGAGTTTGAAGGCATGAACTTCAACAAAAAAAAATCATGTAGACAACGACAAACAAAAAATTGCAAACTTCCCCTTTGCACATCATCTCTATTGTAGTGTCCTCTCCTCCACTGAAAGGAAAAAACGTGGTGTGAATAAGGTTAAAATAAAGACACAGATAGTAACGGAAAGCATAATTCAAAACAAATAATTATTCATAATAGAAAAAATACCTCGTCTACAATTTGTTATATAAAGATAGGCATTCCATTTTATATTCCATTTACTCATGCTTGTCAGAACAAGCCATATAAAATGGATACATAATAAAATATTAGAATCATTATACAAGTTAAACTAGAGAGTTGAATGCAACAATCAATCATAATGTGAAAAATACCCGAATTTGAGCTTTTTAATATAATGGGGGATAATCCATTTTGTATTTTACGTAATTCTGCTCACTGGAATCAACCATCTACAATAGATAGAAAAAAAAATTAGAATTCTAATAAAAGTTAAAATAGAGAGTTGAAGGCATGAGCTTGTGAACCAACTTAATTTTAGTCCATTTATATTCCATGCTATATCTCAAAGTATATAATTTTTCTAAACTAGATGTGATTCTAGTAGGAATAATGCAATCAATGTTATTGTAAGATAAATAATCCTTTTTGTAAGAGGGATCCAAGCATATATTTAAACATATTGAACATGTTGAGATTGGTAAATTGGGAGTTACTCCAAACCCTAGGATACAAGGTTGTGGTGAAATTGGCACAACAAAGTCACTTGTGGGCTAAGAACCCAAGCGTGTGGCCTTTGGACAGAAACTTGTCAGTGTGAAACTGTGTATGGATTTGGACACTTGGTGCTTGGAGATTGTAGGGCACCCTTAAAGGAACAAGGGGACATTTGTAGCACCAAGAGAGGCCTTGTCGATTGAGAAAAAGGAAATTTTATTTGATTATATGGGTGAACGTGTCTTAAGGTTCAAGTCGAACTTGAATTGAATAGACAATTTGAGAAGGTTAGACGTCACCCTAAGGAATGGTATAAATAGGAGTGAGGAGGAGCCTCATTCCTCACCCAATCAAGTCACTTATGTTGAAAAATGTGTAACTAGGTTCGGTCTTCATAAATATGAAATGTACTTTTGATTCTTGTATATTGTAAAATGAAATAAAAGTTATTATTATTATTTTTGGAGCATGGGTTTCATGCTCAAGGTCTTTATTTTAGAGGTCAAGCACCCATTGGGTGCTTCTAGGGTTTGTCCTAGCCTCTAGGTCAAGAAGTCAAAAGAGTCATTGTCATATGTTGAAGACCCCATCAAGAACATTGTAACTTGTAAAAATAATTATTTTTGTATTTAAAAGTGTCGAAATACCCTCCAAGACCAAGTTAGCCTAGCAGCTAAGAAGTCAACCTATTTTCAAGAGCCACGTCCACCTTAGAAGCCTATATAAAGGAGGGAACTCAACCTCCTTTGGACACACATTCACTTCTCATCATCTAAGCAAAGTAGAAGCATAAGAAGGCTAGTGAAGGAGGAGAAGGACGAAGGAAGAAGTGTTTTGGGGTGTCCCTCTCTCACATGTGTGAAGAAGGCTAGGGTTTGACTGCTTCAAGGTTAAAATTCTCAAGTTTCTAGAAGGAGGTCAAAATTGTTGGAAGAAGAGCCTAATAGGTCACCTTCTAGCCCTAGACAAGAAATAAAGCCAAGAAAAATTGTTGGGAGGCCTTGAAAGGCTAAATTTTACTCACACGTGTGGAAGGAGTAGCAGTTGCAAGGGCTAAAAATTTTAGACCTGCAGTGGAAGCCGAAATTATGAAGGTGGGGGTTGAATTTGTGTTGTTGGAAGAGATTTGACTAGGTTTGACTTGGAAAAAGGAAGCACATCATTAGGATGGTTGGACTTGGTCTTGGAAGGGTATTGGTCTCAGTCTAGAGGTCTTGGAATTCGTCAATTAAAGAATCTATGAGAAGAGAAGATATTTATGGGTTTTTCTCTTAGGTAGAGAGGTTTTGGCCCTAGATTGCAGAATATATCATGTGTTCTTATGTACTATTGTTCTTCTTGTTTTGGTAGTTGTTTGATGATAAGAACAAACATAATAATAAGAGAAAATAATAAGTAAGAAAAAATAAAAAGATATCACAAGTAGTTATCAAGAAAAGAGAAATCATCCTAACTACTGCAATATAGATTTCTCAACATGGTATCGAGCTAAGGTTGGCTAAGGGAATGATAAAAATCTCTACTACATTGAAGAATTTCTTGAAGAAGTGTACAAGGGTAGCAAGTCATCTCAATAAAGGCATCAAAGAGTTATGGGATCTCCTATTTTCTCTCAAGTAGGATATGACCAAGACATCTACAAAGGATGAAGGACTATTCTCAACACTCATTGGCACATTTGAAGATGAAAATATTTGGGTGATCGACAGTGGAGCATCAAGACATATGACTGGTGAGCATAAGCAACTAAAGACATTGTCAAGAGTAAAATTTGCTTACTCCATTGAAATTGGTGACAAGAAGAGCTATCCTATAAGAGGAATTAGATCAACCTCGCTAGAGTTGGAGAATGGATGAAATATTCATCTCAACAACATCTTATTTGTTCCAGGTTTTCATGAGAATCTACTTTCCAATTCATGTCTAGAAGATAACAGAGATAGAATTACTTTCATATATGGAAAGGCTGTAGTATGGGATAAAAAATCTAGCATCGAAAATGCAAGGATGATTGGGATTCATGAAGGAAGACTCTACATATTTCTAACTCTCCTCGCTCAAGCTTTGGTTCGCATTGAAGTTAGCCCATGTGAACTTTGGCTTAGAAGGTTTGGTCACCTTCACTACAAAATATTACCAAGTCTAAATTCAATGGTGAATGGCATCCCCGAACTCAAGGAATATCATGAAGGAGTATGCAAGGGATGTGCATTAGGTAAAAATAACAAGAGACCATTTGGAAGTAGTGCTTCAAGGTCAAAAGAAATTCTAGATCTCATTCATTCCAATGTATGTGGCCCTATGTTTCCAAAGTCTCTTGGAGGTAATCTATATTATGTAGCATTGATTGATGACCATTCAAGGAAAACTTGGGTTTATTTGATGAAATCCAAGGATGAAGTATTCGTCAAAGTTCAAGAATTCAAAGAAACTTACAGAAAGGAGAATAAATATATTAAGGTCTGATAGCCTTCTATAAGGAGTATTGGATTAAGAGGGAGTTGATAGTTCCAACTTCCATACAATCTCAAAAAAAATGGAGTTGCAAAATGAAAGAATTGATCTATTGAAGAAAGTTTAAAAGCCATGTTACATGATCAAGATTTTCCAAAATTTATGTGGGGAGAAGAAACAAAGACTGTTGTATATATTCCAAATCGAAGTCCCAAAGGTCACTAGATAACATGACTCCCGAAGAAGCATTCACTAGGAAGAAACCAAATGTGGACCATCTTCGATTTTTTGGTTGTCCTGTTTATATTCATATTCCAAAGGACAAGAGAAAGAAATTGGATCCTTCAAGCATGAAGGGAAAATTTGTTGGCTACAGTAATACTTCTAACGCCTCTAGGATCTACATAAAGGAAAGACATTGAATAGAAGTTAGTAGAGATGTGATTTTTTATGAAAGTATTTCATTTAAGAAATCAAAGGATCTCCCAATGGACTCTGATGATGAAGAAATTCCTATATTTGAAGAAGAAGGCACCAGGGAGGAAGAAGAATCAAATCATGAAGATGAAGGTCCCAGTGAACTCGTGAAACCTTTGGTCATCATTGAAACTAGAAAGAGACCTAACTAGTTTAAATATACTCTATTAGATGTAGAGGGTCATGGAGCAGCTAAAGATACATTTAGGGAAAGTAAGAAGCCCAAAATATATTTAGTGTATGTAGTATATATGAAAAAATTAATAGAAGATGAGCCATCCACCTTTGAAGAGGATTTCAAACACCAAGAATGGAAGGATGCCATGAATGAAGAGTACCAATCGATAATGAAAAATGGTGTTTGGGAGATCATACCTAGGACTGAAGACAATTTTTTAGTAACTTCCAAATGGCTCTACAAGATTAAACATGTGACAGATGGAAGTATTGATAAATATAAGGCAATATTTGTGGCTAGGGGCTTCTCTCAACAAGAAGGCATCGACTATGAAGAGACATTTTCTCCCACAACAATGTATACAACTATGCGTTCATTGGTATCTTTGGCAACATCAATGGGATGGAATATTCATCAAATGGTTGTCAAGACTGCAGTCCTGAATAACACAATTGATGAAGAAGTCTATATAGAGCAACCCTTGGGATTTGAAGTAAAAGATAGAGAGGCTTATGTTTTCAGGTTGAAGAAGACATTATATGGCCTTAAGAAAGCACCAAGGATGGATGCATACCTACAAATATTGGGCTTCACAAAGTGTTCTGTTGATTTGAATCTCTATATCAAGGTTGTGAAGGATGAGCCTGTAATCATTCTTCTATATGTGGATGATATTCTCTTGAAAAGTGTAGAAGGTTGAATCCAAGAGTGCAAGAAGCAACTCATAGCAAAATTTGACATGAAGGATCTAGGGCTGATGCACTACTATTTGGGTTTGGATGTTTGGAAAGGACCTAATGAGATTTATCTAGGTCAAGGAAAGTATGTGATTGAGATGTTGAAGAGGTTTGACATGGTATATTGAAAACCTATGACTACCCCCATGACCACAAACTTGAAGAGGCTAAGAAGTTCTGAATCGCGCTTTGTGGATCCGACCAAGTATAGAAAATTGATTGGCTCACTAATGTACTTGGTGAATACTCAACCAGACATATTTTTTGTAGTAAATGTTCTCAATCAGTTCCAAGTTGAGTCGAAGCATGATCATTGGATAGCACCCAAACATATATTGAGATATCTACTAGTAAAAATCCACTACTGCTTAAAATATCATAAGAGGAGTGATTTCCACTTGATAGGATATACAGATTTTGATTGGGGAGGAAATGAGCAGGATGGAAGAAGCACTATAGGATGATGTTTTAGTTTGGGATCCTCCATGGTCTCATGGATGAGCAGAAAGCAAGAATCGATTGCTTTGAATAGTTTTGAGGTTGAATATACTACATCTTATGAAGTAAGCAGAGAAGTTGTATGGTCTTATCTGACTTGTTTGAAGGACCAATGGACCCTACATTGATACATTGTAACAATGCCAGTTGTATAAGGTTGTCTGAATACCTAGTGTTTCATGGAAAGATAAATCATATAAATAACAAGTATCCTACATTCGAAAGCTGGTACAGGAAGGTGTGTTGCAGCTATGGTATATCTCCACCGATGAACAGGTAGTTGATCTATTGAAAAAATCTCTTCCTAATAAGAAGCTTGTGTATTTGAGAGACAAGCTTGGTCTAGTTGATATATCCTCCCTAGTTGAGAGGGAGAGAGTAGGACATCCAAGTTAAGATTAGCTGTAGAGGACCAATATTCTTTGAGGACTGACTATCCAAGATAAGAATAGCCCTAGAAGGACATACACTATGAACACTTGGGTGGGGTATGAGCCTTGAGAGACAATTTTGATGGTGTCTATAAATTATTGGTCTCACCAGCATTGTGCTATGATCTTGTGGAGAAATAGAGTTGTTAGTTAAGGCATTGCTATGTGACAATGATAGTTGTTATGATGCTGAATAGATGGGTTACCAATCTGAATATTCTTATGAGATCTCTTTAGATTGAGAATATCCATGTACCATTTATGAATACCTCCCTAGTTAAGAGGGAGTGTTGAAAAATGTGTAACTATGTTCGGTATTCATAAATATGAAATGTACTTTTGATTCTCGTATCTTGTAAAATGAAAGAAAATTTATTATTATTATTTTTGGAGCATGGCTTTCATGCTTAAGGTATTTTATTTTAGATGTCAAGCACCCATTGCGAGCTTCTATGGTTTATCCTAGGTCAAGAAGTCAAAAGAGTCATTTTCATATGTTGATGACACCATCGGGCACATTATAACTTGTAAAAAGAATTATTTTTGTATTTAAAAGTGTCAGAATACCCTCCAAGACCAAGTCGACCTGGTAACTAAGAAGTTGACCTATTTTGAGGAGCCACAACCACCTTGGAAGCCTATATAAAGGAGGGAACTTGACCTCCTTTGGACACACATTCACTTCTCATCATATAAGAAAAGTAGAAGTAGAAGAAGGCTAGGAAAGTAGGAGAAGGACGAGGGAAGAAGTGTTTTGGGTTATCTCTCTCTCACGCGTGCAAAGAAGGTAGTCTAGGGTTTGACTACTTCAAGGTCGAAATTCTCAAGTTGTTGGAAGGAGGTCAAAATTGTTGGAAGAAGAGCCTAATACGTCACCTTCTAGCCCTAGAAAAGAAAGTAAGCCAAGTGAAATTGTTGGGAGGCCTTGGAAGGCTAAATTTTTCTCACACGCGTGGAAGCAATAGAAATTGTAGGGGCCTAAAATTTCAGACCTGCAGTAGAGGTCGAAATTCTGAAGCTGGGGATCAAAGTTGTGTTGTTGGAAAATATTTGATTGGGTTTGAATTGGACCGAGGAAGCACATCATCAGGAAGGTTGGAATTGGTCTTGGAAGGGTATTGGTCTTGGTATAGAGGTCTTGGAATTCATCAATTGAATAATCTATAAAAAGAGAAGAGATTTACGGGTTTTCCTCTCAGATGGAGAGGTTTTGGCCCTGGATTTCAGCCTATATCTTGTGTTCTTGTGTACTATTGTTCTTCATGTTTTCGTAGTTGTTTGATAATGAAAACAAACATAATAATAAGAGAAGAAACTAATAAGTAAGAAAAAGTAAAAAGATATCACAAGAAGTTATCAAGAAGAGAGAAATCATCCTAACTACTGCCCTATATATTTATGAACAACTTATTCCTCATATGAAGAAGAAATAGGAGGATGAGTTTCTAACCAAGAAGGAGAAAGGATCAAGTCTGGTTAGGGTTGGTTTTGGGATTATTTTGGGTTGTGGTTATGTAGGTAAGGGCAACGAGTAGGAGACTAGGCCGAGACTTTTGAGAACGAAACCTGAGCATGAAACAAGAAACAAGATCTCTCTAATAGGTTGAGATTTTTGAAGTATTGCAGGTGGACGGAATTATGATTATTGGAGGGTCGAGTAGCCTACTTGGTACCTAATGATAGGCTGCATTAATCTATAGTAGGAGCGAAGAAATCAAAGGTTGTTGGAGTGGTTTGTAGCTAGGTTGGATCTGCTTCAGGTTACCCTAGTTAGGGTTGAGTTCTTTATAAAAAGTGTCGCTTAGATCCAAGGGTTTTGGAGAGTAGAAGTGGACGTCTACAAGGAGGAAAAGTGCAGGATTGGCGTCCTAGTTTAGGACAGTGTTTGGAGTAGCCAAAAGAACACTTTTGGGAGGGATGTAGTGGCTTGCTCCATGCCCTAAGTGAAGTCACTTGAGAAGGAATTTGAGGATTGTTAGAAGGGAAAAATAAGGGATACTCAAGAAAAGGAGGAGGTCAAGGGATCAGTTTGAATAGCCCAAGTTTGTTGTTCAAGGACTTTTGACAGTGGTAATTGGTAGCCCTCCATGTCATAAGTTTTCCTCATTGAAGCAACACAAGTAGGCAATAGAGGAAATAAGTACCTAAGAGTTGTGTTCCTAAAGGAATAAGGTGCATCTAGTGGGAAAGAAGACCCAATGGAGCTAAGGAGCAGCAGTGGAAAGTCTAGAGTTGTTCACAAACTAAGTTGTGAAAAACTCAACAAAAGACATTATGTCTTGGTTGTTGATGGACTAATGATTAGGTAGAGGGCAGATTAGAGTCTTATTTAGTCACATAAAGGAGCAGTATCATTGATAGAGGTAAATTGGTGTTGTTGCAAATCAAGACCTAAAGGATTGGGCAGATGTGTTCAGGATATGACCAGTGGAGTTGTGAAGTGCACTAGATCAACTAGTAAGTCAATGTATCTTGTTCAGGGTAGATTTGTGGTAAAATTTGTTGACACCAAACCCTAGTTTGTATCCCTTGTATCAGTGATTCTATGAGGCCCATGATCCCTAGTACAGGAGCCCTAAACAGTTGTAATATAGTTTGTTAATATAACAAAGTTGGGTTATCAAAAAAATTGTAAAAAATTGTATATATTACGCATTAGTTGATTTGTTGTTGTTTATATTCCGTTGAGAAAAGTAGTTTGTTGTGGTAATTGGATTTCTAATGTTAGTGATTCTAAGACCCTAACCTAGATTCCAGTACCGTGGAAAAACAAGATGGTATCAAAGCTACTTTGAGGGCCAATGAATCAGGGTGTGCATGGCGAAGTAGCTCAGAGGGAGTTGCGATTGTCTAGATTACTAATCATGGAATTCTCTAGCATTGCTTTAGCATGAATGAGATTGGTATGATAGTGATTCCTTCATGTGATGAAAAACATGTTGGCAGGTTAGTTTCTTCTTTAGGGAGTGATGTTGCATATCCAAGATTAGAGGGATGTGCACGTGTTGTGTTTGACCCCGAAGAATAAGTGCTTGCAGGACTAAGTTGCAGCGATGATGGCCATGTTCGACCGCAACTCAGACTGACCTTGTAGGACATGAGATCAGTAACAGGTTGAGCCAATGAAGATCATGCAGATTAAAAAGGAGTCTAGCTTCAAAGAAAGCAACCCAATGGAAGTGTTGAGATCTTTAGGTTTAGACAAGATGAGCCAAAGGCACTACTGAGATATCATGGTTCATTCTACAAAGTATGTTGTGGTGGTGAACACTAGATGGCCTACTATCACCACTGATGATTATGGAGACTTCCTACTGTTGGAAGTACCTCCATCACTAAAAGGGACTGTTGAGATTGGTAGATTGGGAGGTACTCCAAACCCTAGGTTATAGGGTTGTCATTGTGCACCTAAGGGTGTGGGATTTGCACTCAAGCTTGTGGGTGTGAAACCGTGTATGGATTTGGACACTTGGCAATTGGAGATTGTAGGGAACCCTTAAAGGAAAAAGGGGCCCTGCTTGTAGCACCAAGAGAGGCCTTGTGGGTTGAGAGAAAAGGATTTTTATGAGATTATGAGACCATTTGAGAATGTTAGATGTCACCCTAAGGAATTATATAAATATGATTGAGGAGGAGCCTCTTTCCTCATCCAATCAAGTCACTTATTTATCATGTGAAGAATTAAATAGGATGCTGAGTCCGAACCCATGAAGGAGAAAGGATCAAGTCTGGTTAGGGTTGGTTTTGGCACTATTTTAGGCTATGGTTATGCAAGTAAAGGAAGCGAGTAGAAAGATACTAGGCTGCGATTTTTTAGGATGAAATATGAGCATGAAAACAGAAGAAATGTCTCTCTTATAGGCTAGGATTTCTAAAGTATTGCAGGTGGAAGAAATTATGATTATTGGAAGGCAAAGTAGCCTACTTAGCAGCCAAGGATAAGTTGCATTCATCTATATAATAGGAGAGAAGAAATCATAGGTTGTTGGAGTGGCTTGCAGGTGGGTTGGATCTACTTTAGGTTTCCCTAGTTAGGGATGAGTTCTTCAGAAAAAAGTCTTGCTCAAATCGAAGGGTTTTGGAGAGTAGAAATGGATGTCTACAACAAGAGAAAGTGCACGATTGGTGTCATAGTTTAGGACAGAATTTGGAGCAGCCAAAAGAAAAATTTTGGGAGGGTTGTAGTGGCTTGCTCCAAGCCTTAAGTACAGTCACTTGAGAAGGAATTTGAGGACTGTTAGAAGTGCATAAGAAGGGATGCTTAGGATTGATCTTTGAAGGACAAAAGGAGGAGGTCAAGGCAGTAGTTTGACTAGCCAAAGTTTTTTGTTGAAGGATGACTTTTCATAGTGATAGGTGACAACCATCCATTCCCTAAGTTTTCCCCATTGAAGTAGGACACGAAGGAAATAGAGGGAAGATGTCCCTAAAAGTTGTATTCTTAAAGGACTAAGGAGAAACTAGTGGGAAAGAAGCGCCAAAGGAGCTGAGGAACAACAATGGGTAGTCTAGAGTTGTTCACAAATAGAGCTGTGTACAACTCAACAGAAGAAATTATGTATTGGTTGTGGATGGACTAATGATCAGCTAGAGGGAAGATTGGAGTCGTGTTTAGTGACCTAAAGGAGCAGGATCATAGATAGAGGCATATTGGTGTTGTTGCAGATCGGGAACCAAAGGACCGGGCATATGTGTTTAGGATAAGACTAGTGGAGCTGTGAAGTGCACTAGATTAGCTAGTAGGTCAGTGTATCCTATTCAATGTAGATTGGTGGTCAAAGTTGTTGACACCAAACCCTAGTTTGTATTCCTTGTATCAATGATTGTATGAGAGGGATGGTCCCTTGTACAAGAGCCATAGACAATTGTATTATAGTTTGTTAATATAATGAAGCCAGGTTATTGAAAAAATTGCAAAAAGTTGTCTATATTTGTTGAACGGATTCCAATACTGTGGAAAAATAGCAGAGAACCCAAAATCCTAGTGTTGTCTACTAGCACAATGGTTGATTGGTCGAAGGCTCAGTAAGCTTTCTTGCTCGACCTTACCATCCTCCTCTCTAAGGTACGTTGTGTGGGGGTGTGCCTGTGGTGTGGACCAAATTAGCATATAAATTTAAACAAACCATTTTATGTATATGTCAAACAACTATTTAAGTGGTGCTACCCAAGAACCATGCTAGAAGGAGAAAGCGCTGAGCAAACAAATACTAATAAAAATATTTTGTTGGAAAACAACATGACTCAACAATCCTCTGTGCTTCATCTACATTTCCTAAGATATTGTTCTCCAGTCGACCCTCCTAGACACTACAATTGTAGTCATTCGCTGCACAAAGTAATATTTGATATGAGATCACGAATAAACCATGGGAGCTTAAAAGATATATATACAGAGCAATGAATTAACCATACACATACCTACCCTCCCTTCACTAATATCATAACAAAAACAATCATGAATTAACCATACACATACCTACCCTCTCTTCGCTAATATTATAACAACGACAATCATGAACAATAATCATTGATCATGTGAGCCCCAGTGTAACATTTCCATTTCTTTCATATGGAAGTTCTACGAATAATATTAAATCTCACACCCATGAACAAGATCACACTACCTCAAAACCATGATAAAATGGTAAGTCATTGTGCAACTAACAAATATTTTAGTGTATTAAAGTACAATTGTATTGTGTAGGAGAAATGTATGCCTCACCCATCCTCTGTGAAATGTTTGTAGAATGTCTAGTGCATCTTCACCTCTTGAACTTTGTAGACCATACAATTGTCGTTGTTCACTACATTAAAAATATCAATATAATTGACTATGAGAGAATAGTTGAAACATATAATAATTTGAATAGAAAACAAATGGAGCCACAAATTAGCGAAAGATACTTTTAAGTATGCCTCACCCATCCTTTGTGCCATGTTTGTCAAATTTCTAGTGCAACTTCACCACTTGACCTTTGTAGATCATACAATTGTCGCTGTTCACTACATAAAAATATCAATATAGTTGACTATGAGAGAATAAATGAAACATATAATAATTTGAATAGCAAAAAATGGAGCCACAAATTAGCGAAAAATACTTTTAGGTGAAATGCATTACATGTAGATGTGTTGACTCACCTTCATTTATGAACAATAACCTCAATTTTCTATGTCTGTTTCTTTCATTTCCATTTTCGCACCCAATAAACGAAACCAAGTCCAAACTACAAGAAAAGTCAAAGAAACAAAAAGAAAAACAAAGGAAGAGTACAACACACCTAACAAACGAAACCAATACCAAACTACAAGAAATAAGAAAAAAAATGTAAAACAAAGGAAAAGGAGTACAACACAGCATGGCCATGCTCAAACTCAACAAAAAAAAACGTGCAGACAAGAACAATGAAAACATTGCAAACATCCCCTCTTCACATCATCTCTCCTGCAATGTGTTGTTCTCTACTGAAAGGGAAAAAAAGTGTCTTGCATAAGGATAAAATACACACACAATTAGTAATGTTAAGCATATTTCAAAACCAAAAATTATTCATAATAGGAAACACACCTCCCCTAGAGTTTGTTTTATAACGGTGGACACCCTTTTGTATTCCACTTGCTCATGCTCATCAGAACCAACCATCTACAAAATATACACAATAAGATATTATAATCGCTATATTCTAATATACACAACATGACTCACCAATCCTCTACGCTTCATCTACATTTCCTAAGATATTCTTCTCTAGTCGACCCTCCCAGACACTACAATTGTAGTCATTCACTGCACAAAGTAATATTATATATGAGATCATGAATAAACCATGGGAGTAAAGGATACATATACAGAACGATGAATAACCATACACATACCTACCCTCCCTTAAGCTAATATTATAACAACGACAATCATGAACAATAATCCATGAACATGTGAGCCCCAATGTAACATTGCCATTTCTTTCATATGGAATTTCTAGGAATAATCTTGAATCTCAGACCCATGAACAAGATCATAATACCTTGAAACCATGATAAAATGATAAATCATTGTGAAACTAACAAATATTTTAGTGTATTAAAGTAAAATAGTATTGTGTAGGAGAAAAGTATGCCTCACCCATCCCCTGTGCCATGTTTGTAGAATGTCTAAAGCATCTTCACCACTTGACCTTTGTAGACCATACAATTTTCATTGTTCACTACATAAAAAAGATCAATATAGTTGACTATGAGAGAATAGATGAAACATAATAATTTGAATAGCAAACAAATGGAGCCACAAATTAGCGAAAGATACTTTTAAGTATGTCTCACCCATCCTCTGTGCCATGTTTGTCAAATGCCTAGTGCATCTTCACCACTTGACCTTTGTAGACCATACAATTGTCGTTGTTCACTACATAAAAAAGATCAATATAGTTGAATATGAGAGAATAGATGAAACATGTAATAATTTGAATAGAAAACCAATGGAGCCACAAATTAGCAAAAGATACTTTTAAGTGAAGCGCATTTCATGTAGATATGTTGACTCACCTTAATTTATGAAAAATAACCTCAATTGTATCTGTCTACAGAGAAGAACAAAGAAAACATTGCAAACATCCCCTCTACACATCATCTCTCCTGCAATGTGTTGTCCTCCGCTGAAAGGGGATAAAAGTGTCTTGAATAAGGTTAAAATACACACACAATTAGTAATGTTAAAGATATTTCAAAACCAATAATTATTCACGATAGGAAACACACCTCCCCTAGAGTTTTTTTTTATAATGGTGGACACTCTTTTGTATTCCACTTGCTCATGCTCATCAGAACCAACCATCTACAAAATATACACTAAGATATTATAATTGTTATATAAGTTAAACTAAAGAGTACACAATAATTAATCGTAATAAGAAACCCACCTTTCTTTGAAATTGTTA
Source organism: Pinus albicaulis (assembly GCA_034641835.2). Taxonomy (NCBI): domain Eukaryota; kingdom Viridiplantae; phylum Streptophyta; class Pinopsida; order Pinales; family Pinaceae; genus Pinus; species Pinus albicaulis. The sequence continues at coordinate 1,079,303,199 of CM076574.1, forward strand.
TATAAAAGGGGAGAGTCCATTTTTTATTTCACGTATTCATGCTCATTGGAACATGCCATCAGCAATAGATACCCAATAAAATACCATATTTCTAATAAAATTCAAACTAGTGAGTTTTAAGGCATGAACTTCAACAAAAAAAAATCATGTAGAAACCAACAAACAAAAAATATGCAAGCTTCCACTTTTCACATTATCTCTATTGTACTGTCCCTCCTCCGCTGAAAGGAAAAAAAGGCGTCATGAATAAGGATAAAATAAAGACACGAAAAGTAATGGCAAGCATAACTCAAAACAAATAAGTATTCATAATAGCAAACATACCTCGTCCATAATTTGCTAAATAAAGATAGACATTCCATTTTATATTCCACTTACTCATGCTTGCCATATCAAGCCATCTACAACAGATACAATATAAGGTATTAGAATCATTATGCAAGTGAAAATGGAGAGCTGATTGCACCTATCAACTATAATGTGAAACATACTTGACTTTGAGATTTTTTATATAAAGAGGGATAATCCATTTTGTATTTTACATATTTCTGCTCACTGGAATCAACCATCTCCAGTACATAGAAAGTAAAATATTAGAATTCTAATAAAAGTTAAAATAGAGATTTGAAGGCATGAATTTGTGAACAACATTAATTCTATTCCATTTATATTCCATGTTATATCTCAAAGTATATATTTTTTCTAAACTAGACGTAATTCTAGTAGGAATAATGCAATCAATGTTATCATAAGATAAATAATCCTTTTTGTAAGAGGGATACAAGCATATTTAAACATATTGAATATGTTGACATTGGTAACTTGAGAGGTACTCCAAACCCTAGGATACAAGTTTGTGGAGGAATTGGCACCACAAAGTCACATATAGGCTAAGAACCCAAGCGTGTGGAAGTTGCACCCAAGCTTATGGGTATGAAACTGTGTATGGATTTGGACACTTGGCACTCGAAGATTTTAGGGCACTCTTAAAGGAACAAGGGGACGCTTGTAGCACCAAGAGATGCCTTGTGGATAGAGAGAAACGAATTTGTATGTGATTATGTGGGTGAACTTGTCTTAAGTTTCAAGTCGACCTTGAATTGAGGAAAAAATTTGAGAAGCTTAGACATCACCCTAAGGAATGACATAAATAGGAGTGAGGAGGAGCCAAAAGAACAATTTTGGGAGGATTGTAGTGGCTTGCTCCAAGCCCTAAGTACAATCACTTGAGAAGGAATTTGAGAACTATTAGAAGCAAAAAAGCAGAGATGTTGAGGATTGATATTTGAAGGAAAAAATAAGGAGATCAAGGGAGCATTTTTACTAGCCCAAGTTTGTTGTTGAAGAAGGAATTTAGAAAGTGATAGGTGGTAGCCATCCATGCCCTAATTTTTCCTTATTGAAGGAGCACAAATGGGCCTTAGAGGGAAGAAGTCCCTAAGAGTTGTATTCTTGCAGAACTAAGGAGCAGCTACTGGGAAAGAAGTCCCAAAGGAGCTAAGGAGCAACAATATGCAGTCTAGAGTTGTTCACAAACAGGGTTGTGAACAACCCAACAAAAGACCCTTTGTCTTGGTTGTTGATGGACTAATGATCAACTAGAGAGAATATTAGATTTGTGTTTAGTGACCTAAAGGAGCAAGATCATTGATAGAGGCAAATTGGAGTTGTTGCAGATTGGGAGACAAAGGATCAGGGAGATGTGCTCAAGATAGACCAATGGAGCTATAAAGTGCACTAGATCAACTAATAAGTCAATGTATCTCGGTATATGGGTGATCAAATTTGTTGACACAAAACCATAGTTTGTATTCCTTGTATCAGTGATTGTATTTGGGCATTGATCCCTAGTACAGAAGCCCTAGATAATTGTATCATAGTTTGTTAATATAACTAAGTTGGGTTATTAAAAAAATTGTAAAAACTTGCATATATTTGTGCACTAGTTGATTTATTGCTGTTTATATTGCATTTTCCAAAGTAGTTTGTTGTGGTATTTGGATTGGTAGTGTTAGTCATTCTAAGACCCTAACCTAGATTCTAGTACCGTGGAAAAAAAACACGGTATCAAAGCTACTTGAAAGGACCAGTGAATCAGAGTGTGCACATCGAAGCATCTCAGAGGGATTTGAGATTTTCTAGATCATGGAGCAGATGTTTCAACTTTAGACATGGAGATGTGATCTTGACTGGCTTGGTAGCGAGATTGGTTGGGAGTTCTGGTTGATTGGTGGTGAACCTAGTGAACAAAAGTTTGTATTAGGCCATATTATTGATCATGGACTTCCTATGACTTGCCATAGATAGTTGGGACAACTCCAGGATTAATTTAGCATCGATGAGATTGGTATGATTGAAATTGATTCATGTGATGAACAATGTGTTGGCATGCTGGTTTTTTCTTTGTGATGTGATGTTGCATATTCGAGATTGGAGGGATGTGCACGTGTTGTGTTTGACCCAGGAGGATGAGTGCTTGTAGGACTAAGTGGTGGTGACGATGATCATGTTTGACCGCAGCTCAGACTAACCTTGTAGGACACGAGATTAGTAACAGGTTGAGGAAATGGAGATAGTGTAGACTTAGAGGGAGTCTAGCTTCAAAGGGAGCATTCCTATGGATATGTTGACATCTTTAAGTTCAGATGAGATGAGGCAAAGGCACTACTGATATATCGCGGTTCATTCTACAGAGTATGCTATAGTGGTGGACGCCACATGGGCTAGTGTCTTCGGTGATGATGATGGAGACTTCCTAGTGTTAGATGTACCTCCATCGCTAAGAGGGAGTGTTGAGATTGGTAGCTTGGGAGGTACTCCAAACCCTAGGCTATAAGGTTGTGGAGGAATTGGCACCACAAAGTCATTTGTGGGCTAAGAACCCAATCGTGTGGGCTTTGCACCCAATATTTTGGCTGTGAAACCGTGTATGGATTTGGATACCTGGAACTTGGATATTATAGGGAAACCTTAAAGGAACAAGGGGATAATTGTGGCACTAAGAGAGGCCTTGTGGATTGAGAGAAAAGAATTTTTATGTGATTATGTCAGTGAATTTGTCTTAAGTTTCAAGTCAGCCTTGATTTGAGGAGACCATTTGAGAAGGTTAGGCGTCACCTTAAGGAATGATATAAATAGGAGTGAGGAGGAGCCTCATTCCTCACCCAATAAAGCCACTTATTCCTCATGTAAACAAGTAAATAGGAGGCCGAGTTTGTAGCCAAGAAGGAGAAAGGATCAAGTCTGGTTAGGGTTGGTTTTGGGACTATTTTGGGTTGTGGTTATGAAAGTAAAGGTAGCGAGTAGAATGAGACTAGGACGATACTTTTGATGATGAAATTTGAGCATGAAAATAGAATCAATCTCTCTCTAACAGACCGAGATTTCGGAAGTACTGTAGGTGGACAAAATTAAAATTATTGGAGGGTTGCGTAGCCAACTTGGCAGCCAAGGATAGGCCACATTCATCTATAGTAGGAGTGAAGAAATCAAAGGATGAAGGAGTGTTTTGCAGGTAGGTTGGATCTGATTCAAGTTTCCCTAGTTAGGGATGAGTTATTTAGAAAAATTCTCCCTCAGAACTAAGGGTTTTCGAGACACGAATTGGACGTCTACAAGTAGGAAAAGTGTAGAATTGGTGTCCTAGTTTAGGAATGTATTTGGAGAAACCAAAAGCACTGTTTTGAGAGGGTTGCAGTAGCTTTCTACAAGACCTAAGTGCAATCACTTGAGAAGGAATTTGAGGACTGTTAGAAGGGCATAAAAAGATATGCTCAGGACCGATCTTTGAAGGACAAAATGAGGTCAAGGGATTATTTTGGCTAGCCCAAATTTGTTGATGAAGAAGGACTTTTGACAATGATAGTTGGCAACCCTCCATTCCCTAAGCTTGCCTCATTGAAGTAGAAAAATTAAGCAATATAGATAAGAATTCCCTAGGAGTTGTGTTCTTGAAGGACTAAGAAGGAGCTAGTGGGCAAGATGTCCTAAAGGAGCTAAAAGGAGAAATAGTGGGCAGTCTAGAGTTGTTCACAAATGGAATTGTGCACAACTCAACAAAATACCCTATTTCTTGGTTGTTAATGGACTAATGATCAGCTAGAGGGAATATTGGAGCCATGTTCAGTGACCTAAAGTAGCAGGATCATTGATAGAGGCAGATTGGTGTTATTGCAGATCGAGAGCCAAAGGACCACGCAGATGTGTCCAGGATACAACTAGTTGTGAAGTGCACTTGATCAACTAGTAGGTCAGTGTATATTGTTCATGGTAGATTGGTGGTCAAAGTTGTTGACATCAAATCCTAGTTTGTATTCGTTGTGTTAGTGATTGTATGAGAGCGATGATTTCTAGTAGAGGAGCCCTAGACAGTTGTATTACAGTTTGTTAATAAAAAAAAGTTGGGTTATTGAAAAAATTGTAAAAATTTGTCTATATTTGTGCACCAATTGATTTATTGTTGTTTATATTTAGTTGTGCGAAGTAATTTTTTGTCATATTTGAATTTGTAGTGTCGGTGTTTCTAAGACCCTAACCTAGATTCCAGTATCGTGGAAAAACAATAGATCACCCAAAATCCTAGTGTTGTCTACTAGCACAATGGTTGATTGGTCAAAGGCTCAATATGCTTGCTTGATCGACCTTACCATCCTCCTATCTAGGGCACATTATTTGTGGGTGTGTGTGTGATGTGAACCAAATTAGCATATAAATTTAAAAATAACATTTTATGTATATGTCAAACCACTATTTAAGTGGTACTACCTGAGAACCATGCTAGAAGGAGAAAACATCAAGCAAACGAATAAAAATAATAATATTTTGTTGTAAAACAACATGACTCACCCATCCTTTGCGCTGCATCTACATTTCCTAAGATATATTCTCCACTCGACCCTCCCAAACACTACAATTGTAGTCACTCGTTGCAAAAATTAATATTATATATGAGATCGTGAATAAACCATGGGTGCTTAAAGGAAAAATATATAGAGCGATGAATTAACCATACACATACCTACCCTCCCTTAGCTAATATTATAACAATGACAATCATGAACAATAATCCCTGAACATGTGAACCCCAATGTAACATTTCCATTTCTTTCATATGGAATTTCTAGGAAAAATCTTGAATCTCACACCCATGGACAAGATCATATTACCTCGAAACCATGACAAAATGATAAATCATTGTGCAAATAACAAATATTTCAGTGTATTAAAATAACAATAGTACTGTGTAGGAGAAAGCATGCCTCACCCATCCTCTGTGCCATGTTTGTAGAATGTCTAGTGTATCTTCACCACTTGACCTTTGTAGATCAATATATTGACTATGAGAGCATATAAATAAAACGTATAATAATTTGAATAGCAAACAAATGGAGCCACAAATTAGCAAAAGATACTTTAAAGTGAAGTGCGTTGCATGTAGATATGTTGACTCACCTTCTTTTACGAGAAATAACCTCAATTTTCTCTATCTCCTTCCTTCATTTCCATTTCCGCACCCAAAAACGAAACCAAGGCTAAACTAAAAGAAACATTAAAGAAACAAAAAAACAAAACAAAGGAAGAGTACAACACACCCGACAAACAAAACCAAGACCAAGCTACAAAAAACAAGAAAATGAGTACAACTCAGCATGGCCATCCTCAAACTCAAAAAAATAGAACATGAAGAAAAGAACAAAGAAAAAACTACAAACATCCCCTCTGCACATCATCTCCCTTGCAATGTGTTGTCCTCTGCTGAAAGGGAAAAAAAGTGGGTTGAATAAAATTAAAATACACACATAATTAGTAATGTTAAACATATTTCAAAACCAATAATTAGCCATAATGGGAAACACACCTCCCCTAGAGTTTTTTTTATAACAATGGACACTTTTTTGTATTACACTTGCTCGTGCTCATCAAAACCAGCCATCTATAAAAGATATACGATAAGATATTAAAATTGTTATATAAGTTAAACTAAAGAGTGTGCAATAATTAATTGTAATAATAAACATACCTTTCTTGAAATTTTTAGATAATAGGCGAGAGTCCATTTTGTATTTCACGTATTCATGCTCATTAGAACATGCCATATGCAATAGATACACAATAAAATATTATATTTCTAATAAAAGTCAAACTAGCGAGTTTGAAGACATGGATTTCAAAAAAAACAAATCATGTAGACAACAACAAACAAAAAATTGCAAACTTCCTCTTTGCACATTATCTCTATTGTAGTGCCATCTCCTCCGCTGAAAGGAAAAGAAGTGTTGTGAATAACGTTAAAATAAAGACACAAATAGTAATGGAAAGCATAATTCAAAACTAATAATTATTCATAATTGCAAATATACCTTGTCTAGAGTTTGCTATATAAATATAGACATTCCATTTTGTATTCCACTTACTCATGCTCACCAGAGCAAGCCATCTACAACAGATACATAATAATATATTAGAATCATTATACAAGTGAAATTTGAGAGTTGAATGCAACAATCAATCATAATGTGAAACATATCTGACTTTGAGATTTTTTATATAAAGGGGGATAATCCATTTTGTATTTTGTGTATTACTGCTCACTAGAATCAAGCATCTGCAGTAGATAGATAATAAAATATTAGAACTTTAAAAAAAGTTAAAATAGAGAGTTGAAGGCATGAACTTGTGAACCAACTTAATTTCAGTCCATTTATATTCCATGCTATATCTCAAAGTACATATTTTTTCTAAACTAAACATAATTCTACTAAAACTAATGCAATCAATGTTATCGTAAGATAAATAATCGTTTTTGTAAGAGGGATCCATGCATATTTAAACATATTGAACATATTGATATTTGTAACTTGGGAGGTACTCCAAACCCTAGGCTACAAAGTTGTGGAGGAATTTGCACCACGAAGTCACTTGTGGGCTAAGAACCCAAGCATGTGAGCTTTGCACCAAAGCTTTTGGGTCTGAAAATGTGTATGGATTTGTACACTTGGCACTTGGAGATTGTAGGGCACCCTTAATGGAACAAGGGGATGCTTGTAGCACCAAGAGAGGCTTTGTGGATTGAGAGAAAATAATTTTTATTTGATTATGTGGTTGAACTTGTCTTAAGTTTCAAGTCGACCTTGAATTAAGGAGACAAATTGAGATGGTTTGATGTCACCCTAAGGAATGGTATAAATAGGAGTGAGGAGCCTCATTCCTCACCCAATTAAGTCACTTATTCCTTATTTGAAGACTGAAATGGGAGGACGAGTCCGAAACCAAGAAGGAGAAAGGATCAAGTCTAGTTAGGGTTGGTTTTGGGATTGTTTTGGGTTGTGTTTATGCAGGTAAAGGCAGTGAGTAGAAGGATACTAGGCCGAGAATTTTTTAGGATGAAATCTAAGCATGAAAACAGAAGTAATATCTCTCTAACATGTTGATATTTCTGAAGTATTGCAGGTGGACAAAATTATGATTATTGGAGGGTCGAGTAGCCTACTTAGTAGCCAAGGATAGGTTGCATTCATCTACAATAGGAGCGAAGAAATCAAAAGTTGTTGGAGTGGTTTGTAGGTAGGTTGGATCTACTTTAGTTTGCCCTAGTCATGGTTGAGTTCTTCAGAAAAATTCTCACTTAGATCCAAGGGTTTTGGAGAGCAGAAGTGGACGTCTACAAGGAGTAAAAGTGTAGGATTGGTGTCCTAGTTTACAACGGTATTTGGAACAGCCAAAAGAACAATTTTGGGAGGGTTGTAGTGGCTTGCTCCACGCCCTAAGTAAAGTCACTTGAGAGAGAATTTGAGGAATGTTAGAAGGGCAAAATAAGGGATGCTCAAGAAAAGAAGGAGATCAAGGTGTTGAATTTTGTGCAACTAAGGAAGAAATTTCCCTAGAAAAACACTCTATGAGTTAACCCCTTTCACCCTTGAAGCAAATTATTTCTCAAGTGAAAATTATTTTTATAAGTGCAAAAGCTATTTCAAAATTGTTTTATAAAGTTATTTTTACATGTGAAAAATAAAATCACTTACATGATCTAATTCGACATGTGCAAAAATGGATCACTCTAGGAGATTCCAAAACCATAATTCGAGTTAGGGAGATTGTCTCAAAGATCCCTATGTTAGTGTCCCATGATTTGGCTGATTGGCAAGCCAAATAACAGTGTAACATCAAACTAGTCTTTGGCACCCAAGGACCTAGCTTTCCTGGACTCAGAGAGGGCTCTCTTTATTTGTGTAAGGGATATTTGTGTGTTTGCTTATTGTGTTCTGATTTTAGGCTAGTTATGAAGTAGGTTTTTTGTTTTGGTTTTTAGGTTGTGAGGGATGAAATGATCAAATACATAAGATAGGTAAGAAGATGTTAGATCAACTGGGCTATGGGGTCGAAAAGGTCAAGAAAGCTTTCAGATGGTGATACAAGGTTGTTGAAGGGCCAATTTGATTCGAGGTAAAATGGATCTTTGGGAAAAATGGAGTGAGATGGACATCAAGTTTTTGAATAACAAAGGGTTTCAAGCACAAAGAGTTTAATAGCTGACATAAACATGGTAGGGCAAACCATTAATCATGAGAAATGTAACTTTAAGCTAATCAATGCATAGAAATAAACATTCAAGCCATGCATAGAGATATATAATTCTCTAACTTTAGGAAATGGCTATTATATTTTGGGGAAATACACTTAAGATAGACAAACAACTCAAATCACTATGCCGGAACGCCTAAACATAGTACTTCAAGCTATTGGGCACTTTGAAAACAAGATTGCATAGTCTTAGGCAAAGGGCAAGATCAGAACAAGACCTCCTTGGTTCAACAAATGACAATCTAATCAGTCAAGGAGAAGTTTCATAGATGGAGCTATGGCTAGCCATGAGTAAGAAGGACATATACAGTAATCCATAGCAGCATGCATCCATGTACATGAATGAGCTGAAAGCAGAAAGCAGTATTCTTGAGTCGTAAAGAGAAATCAGGGAAATTCTTTAAAACCATGAGACAGAATGAAGACATGGAAGCTATGAAGAAATAGGAAATTTGAGGTGCCTCCAAGGGCATGTCTCAAATTTGTTCTCTACTGTCCTATATCAAGAAAGAAAATGGATTTATGAATGAAAACTAAGAAACAAAACAGATATAGAGACACTATACCATTCTACCAAGTCATGGAATCCAACAACAATCCTCTTTCATCATCTAAGAGCATCCAAGAGACTATCCAAAAGCATGGGAACAAATGTTCTTCCAAAGCTTATATGACCATATATTTCTTCTATTAATCAAGTTCAGCCTCTTTTTACAATGAAAGCCTTTGGAATATATAGGCCAAAGTGAGGAAAACCTCTTAGTTCAACTTGCAATCTCATTGGCCTATCCAAAATATCTTATTTTGTCCTTAAGGCTTTGCAAGGCCCAAGGCACAAAATATCTCATAAAATATCTAAAAAATGCTAAAAAAGGGAAATAAATTGACTTTTCATAACTTCTCATGTGCAAAAATAGCTAAACTCACATGAGGAAAAAGCAGTTTCTTTGAAAGGTTCAATTTTTACAAAAATACTCAAAAAATACATCAGCAAAAGGTCCCTTGACTTGCCGGCAACCTTTGGAGGCCTTCCCGATGTCGAAATGAGGCTCATGATAGCTAGTTCAAAAGCTCTGAGTGTCTACTTTATTAAAATGTTTATTTTTCTCCCAAATGACCACTAAAAGTCCTTCAAAAATAGGCTTGTGTGTAAAAACCTAGAAAATAAGCCTTGTTGATAAACGGGGCAGAGTTTAGAAAAAGCGAGTGTTTTTCGCCATTTTGGGGGAGAAAAAGATCTTCAATTGTTCTGAAAATTTCTGAGTATGTGCCCCTAAAATTATGGCATCCAATGGTACCATTTTCATCCTTTGATGATTTCCCAAATTGAAATGGCGATGCCCATGACTTTTGGCCAAAAACCCAAAAATGACAACAAAACAAAATATGTCGAATTTCGCCCAAAATTGGTGAGCATGACCCTCAAGGGTTTTCAACAACATGTTGTGAAGAAGAGGCCAAAATTTGGAGTCTTGAGGTGTCTTTCCTCAATTTTTGTGTTGAGTGCTTCCCTTTAACCTCGTTGAGTTTTTCTTGAGCAAACTTCATCTTCCATCGAGCAACCTGATTGAGCTTTTTATAATGCCCGGTAATCCTTCGTTGAAGGGAAAAGTCCCTGTTTTCCTTCTCCAACTTCTTCTCCAAGTGATCATTAACTCTCTCAAACCACGCTTCCTGATTGTTCTCTATCTCTTGTTTGAACAATGCAGTGAGAGGGGTAGATTGGAGAAGGGCATCTTCTTCTTCTTTTTGTTTCTCAAGGGCCTTTTTTAGCCCCATGGTTCTTGGCCTCTTTCGCCTCGGCTGATCTTCACCTTCACTTTCCTCAAACTCACCCATGAGTTCCTCCAATCTCACCTATGCTTTGGAGGCCTCCTTTTTGCATCGGATGGCTCGTGTCTCATATACAGAAATATGGACACTCATTTGCTTGTTTTGGACTTGCAAAAAGTGATTGAAGTTCCTAGCTCTATGAAGATCAGCCCTCAAGGCATCAATTTGGCTCTCTCTATGGATCAAAATATTTTCTAGGATCTGGGTTTCATTATCACTATCATCACTTTGGATTTGGATGATTTTGAATTCCCTTTCCTGTTCATGACTTCTTTCTTCCTTGTCCTTCCCTTTTCTTTGGGTGGCTCTTCTAGTACTCTTCCTCTTGGGCAATTCGACCGTGGGTTTCTTGGGAAATTTTCCCTTGCTCGGAGGGCCCTGGTCACATTTGGAGTTACAACTCTAGGCACCCTTTTCTTTGCTGTCTGGGGCTTGGCGACTTTTGGAGAAGAGAGCATGGCCCCTTGCCTAGGAGAGGCAGCTAGCACATGCTCCATGGGCTCTTTACCCTTGTCACTTTGCCCCTCATTTTTTCCACTGTATTGGAGTTCTTTATGGATGCCTTGGCTGTCCTTTTACACTTCCCTTTGAGGGTTTTCCTCCTCATTGTGCTGCAAATTTTTATCCTATTGCACCTCTTCTTCTTGAGGTTGTTTTTCCTCTTGAGGAGGTCATTGTTCATCACCTTGAGGCTGCCTCTACTCATATTGCGGTAGCTGTTGTGTATCATGTTGTGGCTGCCCCTGTTCAACATCTTTTGGCTGCCCCTATTCATCACCTTCATGCTGCTCTTGTTCAGTACCTTCATGCCCTTGCTGTTCTGTCTCACTGTGACGCTGCTCAACAACACTTTATTATTCATCCCCTTGCTGCTGATCATCATCACTTTCCTCTTCCTGCTCATGTCCTTCTTCCTCATCATGGTCATGCTCTTCTCCTTCTTCAGGCTCCTTTTTTTGTTCTGTGGTAAACTTGAGCTTCTTGGGAATAGGTCTGCTAGAAGAAGGTGAAGGATGGTGAGTAGGAGGTGTAGGGGATGTATGAACTGGAGGGACAGTGGAGAAATATGGATGGTTGATGAAAGTATCCCAAGAGACCTCCTTCTTTTCAAGTTGATGAAGAATGATGACTTTGATGAGAGAGTGATGGAAGAGGCAGGTTGTTTGCTATGAAGGAGGCTTCTTCTAAATAGTGGAGGCCATTTTCTCAATGCTCCTGTGTAAGAAGAAAGGAAGATTTAGTAGCTTGGCCCTTGTGAAATGCATGAGCAGTCGAATGTGATAGGCATAGACTCAGGAGAATCTTCCCTCACAAGTGAAGTATTTCATGATGATATTCATGAGGGGGGCGTAGCTAGTCAAAAGATATGAGAAGGGAAAAATGGAAGGGCATGAATCTCTATGCTCGGGCTTGAGAAAGGGCTTGTAATATTATGAGTCCAAGTGGCTTTATTTAAACCACTTCTCCCCAATATAAGGGATTTTAGTGGCCTTGGATATGGGCCTTGGAGAGAATTTGAAGTCTAGGTCTACCAGCTGGAAATGCTTGTCTTGAAACCTCAAAGCACAAAGATGTGTTAAAGGAGAAAAGCCCTTCACTCTTGCACTCTTTGACGAAAATCTAAACACCCATCCTCATGGAAATTGAACAATACTGATGGGTGGGCATTCATTTCTTCAGTGGAAACAGGCTCGAATATCTTATGCAATCCACTCCTACTGTCTTGCCTTGGAGGCATCTTGTTTTGAATGCTCTCTGCAACACCAAGCTGCCTCAAATGGATTTTTGAAATGCTTTCTCAAACACAACTCTGTCCTCTTTGTTAGTCACTATTTGACCAAGGAAGATATTTTCAAATGCTATGTGAAATGATTTTTTAACACAAAACTTCTTGTTCCTTACAAAACACTGTCTTTCTTCCTTTGTATGCCAATCAACAAGTAGTTATGATAACAAGCACATAGTAAAATAAAAGGTACACACAGTCAAATGATTACTGTGTTTGGGTAAGGTCACAAAGCTCTTTGTGTTTTGGTGTAAGCAAAAACAGCCTTGCAGAAAACAAAACACCCCTCCCAATCAAAAACACTTCTCTTTGTATTTCACTGTCTCACATACACAGGTAGACAAAGCAACTTCAGACTAGGTTAAAAGATCTTTCACCGCAATTTTTTTTATGGGACAAATGAGGTAGGAATTGTTTCACTGTTTCACTTATTCAAATAATCACTATGTTTTCCTTACAAACACTGCATCACATCTAACACTGTTTTCACGAATACATTTTGCTGACAGAGGTTTAGCTTTGTCTTATCATAGTTAGGTCACCTTCAAAAATTTGACATGACCTCTAATATTGTGTTTATTTTGACTTGCAGGTAGTATTATGTTTTAGTATTGTTTTGAGGGAAATTTTTAGGCCTTTGGACATCAACATAAACACACCACTTTCATTATGTCAATCTTGGGCAATCATAGCCACAACAATATCGGATCTTAAACAAAAAATTCAACCCTCCTTACCACTGTTTTCACCACTACATATAGCTGACAAATTTGATGGTTTATCATAGTATTAAGGGTAGCTTTAGGCTCTTTGAAACAAAAATGACTACTCCACTTTCATCCAACTGAAACAATATTCTTCAAATTATTTACCCCAACACACCTTGATTTATACCAAGAGTTTCTCTTTTTTAATCACCACTTAGCAGCTCAAATATAGCAAGGAGGTAAATGAAAATAACTTGAAAATGGATGGCAACCCTTGTTTGAAAAGTTTGAGCAGCTTTCAGGGCCTGTTGAGGCGTTTGGACTATTGAAACATGTGCAGCACATTGAAATGGGAAGGCACCGCAAAATAGAAAAGGTGTTGGGTCGATGATGGGTAGTCATGACCGATGCCTATAGGCACACCGTGCAACAATACAGCCTCTTCGTAAACTTGCTCCTGAACGTGCCGCACGCTTTTCCAGGCGCGCCGCACAGTCTCCAAGCTTTAAATTCTGCAATTTTTTGCTCAAGAACTCCTTCTTCGGTCCAGTGAACAGCTGAGAGGAGTTGTTGTTTGCATTTTGAGAATTTCAAGTGGGCTTGCAACAATCCTTTTATCCTCTTGAAGTTGAAAAAATCGATTACCTTTGTGGTTACTTTGTGAGGGTTTTGAAAGTCCCTTTTGAAAAAGGTGTTGGTTGTGAAACAACAAATGAAACCCAACCTTATCATTTATGATTTTTCAAAATAAAACAACCCCGAAATTGACTAGGCCTCTTTGAAGTACTGTGGATGACTTTTTTTGGAGGTCTTTATACTTGTGACCTCTTTTCACGGTGAGAAAGCCACTTTGAAGGCTAATCATGACTCAGTGTTTTTCTTATTGAAAAGGAAACCCAATAATTTGTGAAGCATCTTTTCCCATACTTGCAAGGAGATAACTTATCTTAATTTGATAGTTTCTGCTCCTGATGCTTTAAAGGTGATAATGCTCACTATGAAGCTGATCAAACTGTTAGGTGCTCTTTGAGCTTCTCTTTTGACTGTGGGTGCAAAAACTCATTTGAAATTGTAAGTAAAAATCCTGTTTACAAGAGGTCTCCATCACCAAAGCCACTAACTATCCTTAGATTGACAAAATAATCCAGTTTTCAACTTTATGGAGATAAAACAGGGGATGATGAACTAGAGTTGAAAAGTGAACAAGGGAGGGCTGTCCCTTTGTTCTTCTGTGAAGGAGGTCTGCAAGAAACATGGATTTTCATTCATTTCACCCCTTTTTGAGAGTAGTCCCTTTTGGAATCTTTGCCATATGCAATAATTGATTTTTATCCTCAAACAATGGTGAGCCCCTTTACTTTTTTTATGAAGGAGGCCTACTTTGACAAATTCCTGGTTTCCTTTTGTTGTGTAACCAACTCCAAAAATAGAAGAAAAGAGATATCAACGCCTTAGAAATAAGCCACTTCGAGGGGGTAATTTCCAATACATTACATAAATGAACAATTCTTGGATGATCCAATTTACAAAACCTCCTTTCTATATATAGGAGTCCATGGGGCCATAATGTAATCCTAGTGGGCCACAATGTAATCCTAGCCGACCTAACAATAATAATTTAAGGGCACAATAATAACAAAATGGGGGTTACAAGGGTACAATAATAACAATAAGGGGGTTACACTAACAACAATAAGGGACTATACTAGTAATATAGGGACCTAACATGCCCCTCTCCTTCAAAAAGTGTTGTCCTCAATGCTTGAGTAGCTCTAGGTGCTTTTGTATAAAATTCTCATCCTCCCATGTAGAATCTTCAGTGGGTAAGCTCTTCCACTTGATGAGATACTCTGAAATTGATCGATTCCGTAGTTGTCGAGTTCTTGTTTCCGTGACCGCTTCAGGTTCCAATATGATTTTTCCTTCCTCATCAAGTTCTGGTAATATTGTTTGAACTAGAAGATTTTCACCGATAACCTTCTTTAAGCATGAAACATGGAAAATTGGATGTACTCGCGAAGAAGCAGGAAGCTCCAATTTGTATGCCATAGTACCAATCTTTTGCAACACCTTGTAAGGAGCATATTACTTTGGCGATAATTTATTATCCTTCTTTTCTTGCTTGAGGGACATTTTTTTGTATGGTTGTAGCCGTAAAAATACCCAATCTCCTACATCAAAACTTCTCTCGCTGCGATGTTGATCTGCTTGTTGTTTCATTCGATTTTGTGCCAAATTCAGGTTATCCTTTAAGAGTTGGAGAACTTCTTGCTGATGCTCGATGTGATCTTCCACTGCTTGAACCTTCGAATTTTCCCTTAAAGATGATGTGATGGATGGTGGATGATATCCATAAAGTGCCATAAATGGGGTCATTTTTGCTGCAGTATGGAAGGAAGTGTTATACCACCATTCAGCAAGAGGTAACCACTTGACCCATTGTGTTTGTTTATCGGATACAAAACAACGAAGATATCCTTCCAAACATTTATTTACTATCTCAGTTTGACCATCGGATTGAGGATGATAAGATGAGCTATGAGCTAATTGAGTACCCAAACAAGAAAATAACTCCATCAAAAAATTTCCAGTAAAAATGGGATCTCTGTCGCTCACAATAACCCTTGGGCTTCCATGTAGCTTTTGAATTCTATCCATAAATGTAGTAGCAACTGTACTTGCTTTAAATGGATGAGATAATGCACAAAAGTGTGCATGCTTGGTAAGTCTATCAACTACCACCATGATGACACTCTTTCCTTCAGACTTAGGTAAACCTGTGATAAAATCCATTGAAATCTCCTCCCAACGTTGACTTGGAATGGATAAAGGTTGTAGAAGTCCCTGGGTCTTAATTGTTTCCACTTTATTCTGCTGGCAAACCAAACATTCCGCCACAAACTTTTGAATATCAGATTTAAGGCCATCCCAAAAAAATTCTTTCTTCACCCTGTGGTAAGTTTTTAAAAATCCTGAGTGTCCTCCTAAAGGAGAAGTGTGCGATTCCAGAAGAATCTTTTGTTTTAGTTGGGAATTCTTACAAAGATATAAGCGATCTTTGTACCATAAGGAATCATTTTTCCAACTAAATGTATCAGATGTACTAGGATCTTGCTGCAACTTTTGAATGAGTGTCCATACATCTTTATCCTTCTTCCATTCATCTCTTGCTTCGGTTATCCAATTTGGTTGGATAATAGAAATGGCACAAAGCAATGCTTCCACCTCTTCATTCTTTCTTGAGAGTGCATCTGCAACAACATTAAGCTTTCCCTTTTTGTAGATTATTTCAAAGTCATAACCCAACATCTTTATGACCCATTTTTGCTACTCTTCTGAAGATAGTCTTTGTTCCAGAAAGTGTTTAAGACTATCATGATCAGTTTTTACCTTGAAGTGTCTTCCCATTAGGTAAGTTCGCCATTTCTTTAGTGCATGCAGTATTGCTAACATTTCCTTCTCATAAATAGGTTTCTGTAAAGACTTTCCTTTGATTGGACGACTTTCAAAAGCAATGGGTCTTCCTTCCTGCATTAAAACTGCACCAATTCCATTTCCTGAGGCATCACATTCCACAATAAAGGTTTTTGTGAAGTCTGGCGTAGCTAAGAACGGTGCTAGGCACATTGCCTCCTTAAGACGTTCAAAGGCCTTAGTTGCTTCAGGAGTCCATGAAAATGCATCTTTCTTCAATAATGTTGTTAGAGGTGCTGCTATTCTCCCATAATTCTTAACAAACTTGCGATAATACCCTGTTAACCCGAGAAATCCTCGCAACTGATTTATGGTTGTGGGGACTTTCCATTCATTAATGGCTTTAATTTTGTTAGGGTCTACTTTAACACCCTCGTGAGATACAATATGACCCAGATATTCCACCTCTTGTACTCCAAAGAAAAATTTGGATTTTTTTGCATATAATTGTTTCTCCTGCAATAGTTTGAGCACCCTGTCAACATGTTCAACATGATCCTTCCAAGACCTGCTATAGATTAGTATATCATCAAAAATACTAGCACAAATTTTCTAAGGAAGGGTTTGAAAATGGAATTCATCAACCCTTGAAATGTAGAAGGTGCATTGGTAAGGCCAAAAGGCACGACCAAAAATTCATAATGACCCTCATGAGTTCGAAATGTTTTTTTTGGAATATCTTCAGTCTTCATTCTAATTTGATGATATCCTGAACGAAGATCCAACTTGGTAAAATAAATTGCTCCATGTAATTCATCAAATAATTCATCAATCACAGGAATGGGAAATTTGTCTTTAATGGTGAGCTTATTGAGCTCCCTATAATCTAGACACATTCGCCATGATCCATCCTTCTTGTGTACCAATACTACAGGAGCAGAGAAAGAACTTTGACTAGGTTGAATTATACCCGCCTCTAACATTTCTGCAATCATACGTTCGATTTCGCTCTTTTGGAAGTAAGGATATCTATAAGGCCTAATGTTTGGAGGAACACTTCCTGGAATCAAATGAATAGCATGATCATGATCCCGAATAGGTGGGAGTCCTTTGGGAGTTTCAAACACCTTGGAATGATTGTCCAAGACTTGTTGGAGATCTGCAGAAATAGATGATTTTGATGTCGGGACTTATAGAGAGCATAATTGTGCAATTACGCCTCGTTGTTCTTTCTTTAGAAGCTTTGTCATGACATTAGAGCTTATTATCCTTCATGGCTTCCCCGCAATACCCCGTAATTCGACTTCCTTTCCTTCTGAAAAAAATTTCAAGAAAAGTTCTTGAAAATTAAAAGCTACCGTCCCCAAAGATTGTAACCATTGTACTCCTAGTACAACATTGGCACCTCCCATAGGAATGGAAAGCATTGGACTAGTCAATACATATTCCCCCATGGTTAGTTTGATATTATGGCATTTTCCAGATTTGCAACCATCACTTGACATTCTGGTGCTGGGTATAGGAAACAATTTAATTCCTTGGCTACCTTACAGTGAATAAAATTATGGGTGCTACCTGAATCAATCAACACTATTACCTTTTTCTTCTTGATTTGTCCTTTTATCTTGAGAGTTTGAGGAGTGGTAATTCCTGCCAGTGCATTACACGATATGGTCGGATTCATTTCTTCCTCTTCTAGGGCTGGTTTCTGGTGTATATCCTCTTCTTGTTCATTTTCTTCTTCCTCTTCACAATATATGTAAAATAATTTCTTCTCAGCACACTTATGACCTTTAGTGTATTTGCTATCACAACTGTAGCAAAGCCCTTTTGCTCTTTTTTCTTCCAATTTTTGTGGTGTCGACCTTGTAGGTTGTGGAAATCTAGACGTAGCAACACTTCCTTCTTTATAGAATTGAGTGGTAGGCTTCCTTGTCGCCATAATTTTACATTCAACTTTTCTTGCCAACCTGAATGCCTTCTCCAATGAATCAGGTTCCAGAATGAGAACTTCATGTTGGATGTTATCCTTTAAAGTGCCTATGAAGAGATCAATCCTGTGTTCCTCTGGAATATCAGTTACCCTTATATTCAATTTTTGGAAGTCCTCAATGTGCGGCCCCACTAAACCCTTTTGTTTGAGATTTATCAATTGGCTAAAGAAGGTGTTGCTCTTTGTATCCTCATAATGTGCTATCATTTCTTCCGTAAAAATTGACCAAGTGACAATTTTTTTATGGGAGCAAAGCCATCGATACCATACAAATGTATTTTGTTCTAAACGTAAAGTTGCAATGCGTACCTTTTTTGTGTTTTGCACATTATGGAGATCAAAATATTGCTCCATCTATAGTATCCATGTTACAGGATCCTTCCATCAAACTTCCTCATATCCATTTTTGGAATATGGTGGTTCTTCCCGCCAACATTAGAGTTTATGAAATCGCGATTAACTTTTATTTTGTTCTCATCATGAGGTTCTTCTACTATCTTTTCACCATTAGGAAACATTTCTTGTATCAACTTGGTCAAACCTTCGATGTCTGCTTTTAGATCATTCTTCATGTTTTTCATGTTGTCTTTCATGTCATCCATCTTAGCTTCCATGCCAGCTTCCATGCCATCCATCTTAGCTTCCACGCCTTTCTTCAAACCATCCATCTTCTCTTCCATGCCTTTCTTCAAAACTTCCATTTCATTTTTTGTTGCTCTTTGCGAGAGTGAAATTTGTTGCACTTGCTCTTTTAATTTTGATAGATCATGTTGCAATTCTTCATCTTCATGAGTCATAGTAGAGCCTTCTGAAGGCTTAATGGGTGTTGAATTATTTTTACGGGGCATATTTTAGAACCAAATACTGATATCTATTCTACAATATTCCCTTGGAATCAATTCAAATTGATTCTTCAAACAAGACTTATGCAATTCAGAAAAAAAAAAAAAAAATACACACCTTTTTCTTGCTTTTGAGGAGCTCGATATTCAAATTGGATTATCTCTGTGATTGCAACACTTCAATATCTGAATTTCGGTACCGACGTAGCCCTCTAAATTATATTTCGAATGCCACAGGTCTGACCTGATTTGGATTCTCCAAGACAAAGTTGTGTCCAATCTCTGACAATGACCTAATTATGGACTGGTTCAGTAGAGTGAACTTGTATGACTTGCCACGTATCACTGTTTCGTTCTTTGTCTCTGAAATTGATAGCCAAGAAACTACAGTCCGTGCACTTGCGACCAATTTTTACGGCACTCCAATACGATTCCCAGAGAGAGAGTTATTGAAATTTTCCCACGATCACCTCTTTGAGATGAAATTCAGGAGACTGAAAAAGCACTACCTTCCACAAATTATATCTCCAAAAATATTGTGAACCAAGCTCTGAAATTTTTTGAAAATTTTCCTCAGGATTTCAGCTTCGCACCATGCGAATTTCAAATTCTGAACCTTCGTAGAAAAAACATTATAGCGCAAATTCCACGATGACTTGTTTAGGAGCCTGAAAAAATACCTAACTTCCACAGATCATATCTCCGAAAATATTGCGATTCAAGCTCTGAAATTTTTTGAAAATATTCCTCAGGATTTCGGCTTCTCACCCTAAAAATTTTAGCTTCTGAAACTTCGTAGAAAAAAAGTTATAGAGAAAACTCCACGATGACCTGTTTGGAGCAGCAAAACCCTAGAATCCAAAGCCTCTGATACCAAATGTTGTGTAACCGGCTCCAAAAATAGAAGAAAAGAGATATCAACGCCTTAGAAATAAGCCACTTTGAGGGGGCAACCTCCAATACATTACATAAATGAACAATTCTTGGATGATCCAATTTACAAAACCTCCTTTCTATATATAGGAGTCCATGGGGCCATAATGTAATCCTAGTGGGCCACAATGTAATCCTAGCCGACCTAACAATAATAATTTAAGGGCCCAATAATAATAAAATGGGGGTTACAAGGGTACAATAATAACAATAAGGGGGTTACACTAACAACAATAAGGGACTATACTAGTAATATAGGGACCTAACACCTTTCAATCTCTGTTTCAACCCAATGAAGAATGTTTGATGATCATACTGATAGTGGTTTCCTTTATACTTGATGGCAGAAGTCAGTTTGAGACCAAGATTGTTTGACTCCTTTGGCCATCTGCTTAAAAATATTTCTTCATTGATAATCAACCTATTAGCTTCACATTGTATTTCAATAGCAGTGAAACTTATGCAAACAATTTTTAAAAGCATTACTACTTTGCCTCTGCCTTTAACATCATTTTTATTCGGAAACCTTCAATTGTCTTCCACTGTACCTAAATTTTGCCTTTTCAGTTAGTGAAAAACTTAAAAACAAACTTTATCCCTGGCCTTCTACTTATAGATGAAGGATGCCTTCTCAGTCTTCAACCCTCTGCTTATAAAATGAAGGAGGTTTTCTCAGTCCTCAACCCTCTGCTTATAAAATGTAGGAGGTTTTCTCAGTCCTCAACCCTCTACTTATAAAATGAAGGAGTTTTTTCTCAGCGATGCCATTTCATCAGCTTTTAACGGTGTTATTTTTCATTTCACTGCCTTTTCATGCTTGAGCAAATGAAGAATGACAAATTGATAATAGTTAAGATGGGCACTTCTCTGAGACATGTAATTATGCTTTTCAAATATCTCAGTGCCTCTTTAGACATCACAAGCAGTTTGGTTAGTATTTTCAAAGCACTTCTTGTCATTCATAATTTACTAACCTTTGACTGTGATCGTAGGAGCTTAATGAAACAACTCTCTGCCCTGTAGCTGCATCCTAGGCTCAAAATCACATTAGAAGCAACTGTCTTCTCATGTTGAGCCAAATACTGTCTTCTGGGATGCTGATACACTTTTTCTCTTGAAAGATCCATTTGAAACACTATAAAACCACCTAATATCAGTTTGACCTAGGGCATGTCCATTGGTGAGACTTTAGGGCTTGTTAGTGGCACGACGTAAGGGTGTAACGAACTTTATTTGCAGAATGGGAAGGTCTGTTATGACTGGTCTGTAGCAGATAGAGGTTCTTTGGCCTTAGGATAGTTTTCCAAGGGAGAAATGTCTAAAGCACCACTACCTAACTTAGGGGAGACTTCTTTGGACAGATTTGGATTGCTTTCTTTGGAGCTGATAGACAAGCTAGTATGGCTGAGGCTAGATAGGGCTTGATAATGAGGTTTCATCTTGTCATGGGTGGATTGAAAAGGTAGGAGGGAAAAAAATGTTTATGGGTGTTTTTCAGCTGGAAAACTTGACAATTTTTTAGATCAGCTGCTAGAAAACTTGGTTGTTACAACTAGTCATCATCAACAAGTGAAAAATACTGATGACTAACATCCTATATATTGAAGAGAAGCCTTCATTTGCAACACATCGAATTCTCTCTCGCTTGCTTTGGTGATATTTCTCTCACATTGGAGATCAAGCCCTCGCATCAGCAATTTATCTCTCTTATTGTTAGAAAATCTATTGCAAATTTGTAGATCTGGTTATCAGTGGAAGATCTCTTATCATCACTGGCAGATCTGATTATCAGTGGCAAATATCTTATCATCAATGGAAAATATGATTATCAGTGGCAGATCTCTTATCATCATTGGCAGATCGGATTATCAGTGGCAGATCTCTTATCATCAGTGGTAGAATTGATTATAAATGACAGATCTCTTATCATCATTGGCAAATTATCAATGGCATATTTCTTATCATCATTGGAAGATCTCTGATTATTAGTGGCAGATATGATTACCAACGGCATATCTCTTATCATCACTGGTGATCTCTCTCACATTGGTGCTAAAGCCCTTGCATCAGTATTCTATCTCTCTCACTGTTAGCAGATTTATTGGAAGCTTGTTATTTTGTTTCATCATTGGCATATCTAATGGAGATTTCTCTCTCCCATTTCTGTAGATTTCTTTCTTGCATTATTGTTTGACGTATTTTGTATTATTGGCTAGATCTCTATCTTGTATTATCATTGGTGGCGAATCTCCCTTGTATCATTTTTTGCAGATCTCATATTACAAGTCTCATCCTATCACACCTGGAGGATATTTGCCTATTATTTGTGGCCAGATCATCTTATAGTGAAGCCGTATAGTCTTGGATTTCTGGAATGCATCTAGAGACTTGTATATCTCATTCATGAAAGCTAATCTTCTTCTCGCACTTGTAATATTTTCTGAAGGATTGAAGGATTTGTTATTCTACCTTTGTGATCAGATCTCACACTTCAGAATATCTGTGCTAAACGGGTAATGTTGTTGTCATTGAGAAAAGGGTTTCGTACTCTGCTTATGTATATTTGTTGACCATTTGATGAAGATCTAATAGAAGAATATTATAAAAGAGTTTTCCCCCACAGTGGGGTTTTTCCCTGTTCTTGGACCAAATATGTTGTCTTACTGTTCATTGATTTTCTTCTATATGGTTATTGGTTATTGTCTGCACTTAAAGGTTGAAGATCTATGATAATTAATTTCAAAATTGAAAAATCTAACACAAGGGAGCAGTTTGACTAGCCCAAGATTGTTGTTAAAGGAATTTTGGCAGTGATAGTTGGTAGCCCTCCATGCCATAAGTTTGCCTCATTGAAGCAGCACAAGTGGTCAAAAGAGGAAAGAAGTCCCTAATAGTTGTGTTCTTGAAGAACTAAGGAGCAGTTAGTGAGTAAGAAGTCTCAATGGAGCCGAGGAGCAGCAGTGGGTAGTTTAGAGTCATTCACAAATTGAGTTGTGAACAACTCAATAGAAGGCCCTGTGTCTTGGTTATCGATGGACTAATGATAAGCTAGAGGGAAGATTGGAGTCATGTTCAATCACCTAAAGGAGCAGTATCATTGATATAGGCATATTGGTGTTGTTGCAAATCAGGAGCCAAAGGAACATGCAGATGTGTTCAGGATACGACCAATGGAGCTGTGAAGTGCATTAGATCAACTAGTAAGTCAATGTATCTTGTTCAGGGTAGAATAGTGGTCAAAGTTGTTGAAACCAAACCCTAGTTTGTATTCCTTGTATCAATGATTGTATGAGGGCCATGATCCATAGTACATGAGCCCTAAATACTTGTATCACGAATTTTAATATAACGAAGTTGTATTATTAAGAAAATTATAAAAATTTGTACATATTTGTGTTGAAAAAGTGTAACTAGGATTGGTCTTCATATTGACTATGTAATTATGTATTTATGTAAATAAGAAGACAAAGATAATAAAATGTATATTTTTTGTACGTGCTTCATGGGTTTCATGAGCAAGATTTTATTATAAATTAAATAGACTTCTTCTTGATGTCTATTAGGTTTTTGTCTAGGAATAAATATAATTAGGTGTCTTATGTATGAAGGATCTAGTCTAAATGCTCCAAGATCTTGTCCAAGAATCCATGGAATAAGAGCTTATTTCAGCCCTCAAATTTACACTAGAAGAGAAGCTATATTGATGTGTTAAAGTCAGCCTTCATCAACTGGAAAAGTCGGCCTACAAGCTAACTGGCAGGTCGGCCTAAAGACAGTGTAATTACCTCTATATATACCTTTGTTTTGTGGTTCATTAGCCACAAGATTTTCAGTCATCTCTGAGTTGTAGTGCGGATTTATTGGATGGGTTTTTAGTGCGGATTTGAAGAGTTTCACGACTGGTTACACTGCATATATCGTTGTGATATCTAAGTATCATAAGGTGCTATGACTTACTAAATTTAGAAGTGCGGATCATCCTGAAGCTACAACGTAATCCTGAAATGTGGATCTATCCAAGTGCATGAGCATGAGCATAAGACCATCCTCGTATCTGTCCAAGTGCATAAGCATGAGCAAGAGATCATCTTGAAGTGCAGATCTATCCAAGTGTAAGAGCAATATCGAAGTGAGGATTTGTTCAAAGATTGTTTGCAGACTATTCTAAAGTGAAGCTGTTGGTAAAGGGTGATATTGGTATTCAGCTCTAGTTCATGTATGGTTGAGACAGTGGTCTACAAAGAGAAGAAGCAGTCGAAAAGTAGAAGAAAGAAGGAAAGTAAATCTGTGATTTACTTTCCTCACTACAGCTTATTTATGTCTCAAGTAATTGAAGATTTAACTGAAGTTTTCAAAGGAAGTGTTGGTGTAGAACAGTGCAATTTGGTGAATAGAAGAAGGATCGGCATTAAAGGACATCAAAGAAGGAAGGAAAAAATCTTGGATGCATATATAGGTCAAGGGTCTAATTCTAGGTCATGGTACTTGTCATATGAAAATCTATAAGAAGAATTTCTCATGGCTTTTCCTCTCCAAGAGGGAGAGGTTTTGCCCTAGCTCTAGGAGCCTAATTCTTGTGTCTCGTGTCTTTTGATAATTGACTTGATGAAATATTTAATAAGCTAACGAAGGGAAGACATAAGTAACTCAAGTAACCTCACAAGTAATTATCAAGAAGAGAATTTTTGAATTAATCACTAGCCCTCCAAATTCTCAACATGGTTTCAGAGCTAAGGTGCTGAACTCAAGGGGTGCTTGACAAAGAGACACCCCGGAAGAAAAAATCAAAGTTTGGGTGAAAAGTCAAATCATATTGCAAGGAAGACTCTCAAGCTATTTTCGAGAAAGATTTTCATCTCATTCAAAGGATCAACTTTTCAAGAAAATAATCTTTTCCATCAAAGATTTACATTCAAGACATTGTTAGAAGAGGACATCATCTTTTGAAGATACCCTTTACCAACAAGGATCCAAGATCACCTAGATTGAAGGTTTCTATCTTAGAAGAAGCTACTAACTTATTCGTCATCATCAAGGAAGCTGCTGAAGGAGAAATTCACTTACTCAAGTAAGTATCTATGACTTTATCTAAATCTGTCAAAATGAATTATTGTATAGAGAGCAACAAATTGGTTGGGTTATCAAATTTCAATGCATGGAAGAAAAGGATAGGTATGAAGCTAATTGAAAATGAAGTTATGGGCTTCATAGAAGGATCTACAATTCAACCTCCAAAAGAAGGCATTCTAGCATATATCAAATACATGAAGGGAGACATAAGAGCCTGAAGGATTCTTATAGAATCCATAAAATACTTTCTCATTCCCTATGTCTCAAAGCTAGAATCCTCAAAATAAATATATGATAAATTGGTGGAACTATTCTCGAAAGGTTCTACAAAGGAAATAATATCCCTGAGAAAAAAACTATACAAATTAAGAATGTCAAAGGAAGGAATAATTCCATACTGATGGAGATTTTTGCAATACGAGATCAACTACTGAAGTTGGGAGAAGTAATGTCTGATAGAGAAATACTCACTATGGTAAAAAATGCTTTACCAAAAGAATGGAGAGGTTTCGCTTCAAGCCTTTGACACCATGTCCAGGAAGAAAGGAAGATTCAGTAAAATTGGTCCTCAGAATAAGAAAAGAAATGTGGACAAAGCATGATGCTTTGGATGTAATGATCTTGGGAATTATAGACGAGATTGTCCTAAATTTAGAAACGACAAGAGGAAAATGGAAGAAGCCCATGTCTCAGATATAAGAGAAGAACCTGATGCAAATAAATCTAAGAAAGAAGAAGCAAGGGATCTCCACTATGATTGAGATCATCTTCTCCTTTAAGTGATTTCTGTTGGTTGTAAAATAGTATGATAGGAAGTAATGTATATTATAGCATCATGATAAAAGCATGGTAGGAGCTCTTGGTGAGACAACTCTGGGAAAACCTCTCTGATAAATGGAATACAGTCATCAAGATCAAGGGTCATCATGGAAACAGAATTCTGGGATGTGATGACATATTGATAGAGCAGGCCAAGGGAATGAAACTATTCATTCTAGATAAATTGCTATGGGATGACTCAAAGGAAAAAGGTATGAGGTATATATATATATATATATATATTTATATTTATATGCTGACACTGGATGTTGTGAAGTCATTTCATATGGTTGCAGGTAATGGACTTCTATATTTATATTTTGTTGAGCAAAGTAGTTTGTTGTGGTAGTGTCAGTGATTCTATGACCCTAACCTAGATTCCAGTATCGTGGAAAAAAAACATGGTATTAGAGCTACTTTGAAGGGCGAGTGAATCAGAGTGGACATAGCGAAGAAACTAAGAGGGAGTTTAGATTGTCTAGATCATGGAGCAGAAGCTTTAGCTTAAGACATAGAGATGTGGTCTTGACTAGCTTGGCAGCGAGATTGGCTAGGAGTTCTGGTGGATTGGTGGTGAACCTGGTGAACAACAATTTTTTGTAGGGCAGATTAATGATCATGGACTTCCTATGACATGTCATAGATCGTTGGGACAACTCTAGGATTTCTTTAGCATGGATGAGATTGGTATGATCGAGAATCGTTCATGTGATCAATAGCATGTTGGCAGGCTAATTTCTTCTTCGGGCAGTGATGTTGCATATCCGAATTGGAGGGATGTGCACTTGTTGTGTTTTACCCGAGAGGATGAGTGCTTGCAGGACTAAGTTACAATATTGATGGTCATGTTCAAATGTAACTCAAACTGACCTTGTAGGACACAAGATCAGTAACAAGTTGAGCCAATGGAGATTGTGTAGACTTAGAAGGAGTCTAGCTTCAAAGGGAGAAACCCTATGGAAGTGTTGAGATCTTTAGGTTTAGACGAGATGAGCTAGAGGCACTACTGAGATAGTGTGGTTAATTCTACGAAGTATGTTGCAGTGGTGGATGCCAGATGGCCTAGTGTCACCAATGATGATTATGGAGACTTCCTAGTGTTGGAAGTACCTCACTCACTAATAGGGAATGTTGAGATTGGTAGCTTGGGAGGTACTCCAAACCCTAGGTTATAGGGTTGTGGAGGAATTGGCACCACAAAGTCAATTGTGGCTAAGAACCCAAGGGTGTTGGCTTTGCAGCCAAGCTTGTGGGTGTGAAACCATGTATGGATTTGGACACTTGGCACCTGGATATTGTAGGGAACCCTTAAAGGAACAAGAGGTTGCTTGTAGCACCAAGAAAGGCCTTGTGGGTTGAGAGAAAATGATTTTTATGATATTATGTGGGTGAATGTCTTAAGTTTCAAGTTGGCCTTGACTTGAGGAGACCATTTGAGAATGTTAGATGTCACCCTAAGGAATAATATAAATAGGACTGAGGAGGAGCCTCATTCCTCACCCAATCAAGTCACTTATTTCTCATGTGAAGACTAAAATATGAGGTCGAGTCCACAACCAAGAAAGAGAAAGGATCAAGTCGTATTAGGTTTGGTTTTGGGACTGTTTTGGATTGTGGTTATGTAGGTAAAGGCAATGAGTAGAAGACAAGGCCATGAATTTTTAGGATGAAATATGAGCATGAAAACAAAAGCAATCTCTCTCTTACAAGTTGGTATTTCAGAAATATTGCATGCGGATGAAAATTGTGATTAGTGGAGGGACAAGTAGCCTACCTAGCAACCAAGGATAGGCCACATTCATCTACAGTAGGCGAGAAGAAATCAGAGGTTGTTGGAGTGGTTTACACGTGGCTTGGATCTACTTTAGGTTGCCCTAGTTAGGATGAGTTCTTCAGAAAAAATTCTCACTCAAATCCAAGGGTTTTGGAGAGCAGAAGTCGATGTCTACAAGGAGGAAAAGTGCAGGATTGGTGTACTAGTTTAGGATAGTATTTGGAGCAGCCAAAAGAATAATTTTTGGAGGGTTGTAGTGGCTTGTTCCAAGCCCTAAGTACCATAAATTGAGAAGGAATTTGAGGACTGTTAGAAGCGCATAAGAAGGGATACTTAGGACTGATCTTTGAAGGACAAAAGAAGGAGGTCAAGGGTGTAGTTTAAGTAGCCCAAGTTTGTTCTTGAAGGAGGAATTTTGATAGTGATAGGTCCTCCTAAACATTGAGAACAAAAATAATAATATAGTCACTCGTTGCACAAAGTAATATTATACATGAGATCACGAATAAACCATGGGAGCTTAAAGGATAAATATATAGAGCGATGAATTAACCATACACATACCTACACTCCCTTGGCTAATATTATAACAGCGACAATCATGAACAATAATCCCTGAACATGTGAACCCCAATGTAACATTTCCATTTCTTTGATATCAAAGTTTAAGGAAAAAACTTTAATCTCACACCCTTGAACAAGATCATACTACCTTGAAACCATGAAAAAATGTTAAATCGTTGTGCAACTAACATATATATCAGTGTATTAAAGGACAATAGTATTGTTTAGGATAAAAGTATGTCTCACCCATCCTTTGTGCCATGTTTATAGAATGTCTAGTGCATCTTCACCACTTGACCTTTGTAGACCATACAATTTTAGTTGTTCACTACATAAAAAAGATCAATATAGTTGACTATGAGAGCACAGATAAAACGTATAATAATTTGAATACCAAACAAATGGAGCCACAAATTAGTGAAAGATACTTTTAAGTGAATTTGCATCTAGATATGATGACTTGCCTTCAGTTATGAACAATAGCCTCTATTTTCTCTACTTGCTTCCTTCATTTCCATTTTTGCACCCAACAAACAAAACTAAGAAAAACGTTAAAGAATAACAAAAAAAAAACAAAGGAACAATACAACACACCCAACAAACGAAACCAAGACCAAACTAAAAAAAACAAGAAAAGCAAATGCAAAACAAAGGAAAATGAGTACAACATAGCATGACCATGCTCAAACTAAACAAAATAAAACATGAAGACAAGGACAAAAAAAAATTGCAAACATCCCCTCTGCACATCATCTCTCCTGCAATGTGTTGTCCTCTGCTGAAAGGGAAAAAAAGTGACACACACAATTAGTAATGTTAAACATATTTTAAAAACAATAATTATTAATTATAGGAAACACACCTTCCCTAAAGTTTGTTTTATAACGATGGACACTCTTTTGTACTCCACATGCTCGTGCTCATAAGAACCAACCATATACAAGAGATGCATAATGATATATTAGAATTGCTATATAAGTTAAACTAGAGAGTATGTAATAATTAATCCTAATAAGAAACAAACCTTTCTTTGATATTGTTATATAAAAGGGGTGAATGCATTTTGTATTTCACGTATTCTTGCTCATTCGAACAAGCAATCTGCAATAAATACACAATAAAGTATTAGATTTCTAATAAAAGTCAAACTAGAGAGTTTGAAGTTGTGAACTTCCACAAACACAAATTAAGTAGACAACAACAAATAGATAATTTCAAACTTCCCCTTTGCACATTATCTCTATTGTAGTGCCCTCTCCTCTGCTAAAAGGAAAACAAGTGGTGTGAATAAGGTTATGTTAGCCACCAATAAAATTTGTCATACAAAATGGTGGCTAAAACTTTTTGGAGCCTTCAAAGAACAAGTTTTATTGAAAAAAAAATTATCTCTTGAAGACTCATGAAGACATCTTGCTATTTGTCTAAATATTCAATGCTGTTTCCTTTTCCCAACTCAGAAATTCTGCTAATTTCAAGAAAAAAAAAATGCTGCTGCAAACACCATTTTCCCCTCCCTTCACTTCGAAACTAACCTCCATTTTTACCCCTTTTTATTCCCTTGAAATTCCTCTATTTTTCATTTTTCCCTATTTCCCCTTCATGAAATCCCTTTTACAGAGTTTAAGACTCCTCTTTTAACTCTGTCAAAACCCCTAAATCCATTGAAAAATTGAAAAAATTTCATTAAAAGTAAAATTTTTGTATTACAGTCTTAAGCCCCCTTGGGCTAAGTCCTAACCACTTCCCCATTATATGCCCTGGTGCTAGAACCAGGCGCTAAGCCATTTAAGCGCTTATCGCATCGCAAAAATCCCAGCACGCAAGTCTATTTGCCATCTTAAGACTTCCGATGCGATAAGCTCGTTGTTTTGTAACCCCCGATCGTATTATCGTTCCATATAACCTCTGTGCCCGCAATCGGGTGCTAAAACATTGTAAAAATCCATTCCTGATTGATATTTTCCTTTGTAAAGTCAAAAAACCCCTTTTTTCCAAAGTTTGGTCTAAACACACCAAAGTTATGTTGTTTAATGAAAAATGGGTAGATTGAAAGACACACATCATTTCTCTAATGCAATTGAGCCCCATTACATAAACTCCGCCCTCCGCTTTATTCATATAACTTATGCCCGGGACCAAAGGTTAAAGGTCCCAAAACGCTGAATTGCATCGAAGGATTTTAGAATGGGTAGATTGACAAGCCCGAAGGCCCGATTCCGATTGGCCCTCATACATAATCTCCGAACCTTTTTTGTTTTCCATATAGTCAAAGGCCCCGCAGTCGGGTGCCTATCCATTTCATATATATTAACCCGCCCCAAGCCATAAAAACCTTTATATATCATAAATTTTCGAGTTTTCATATATTATAAATGGTTTCTTCCGGTGTGAGTTTTTAAACGATATCGACCATTGATCTTGAGCCGATCAAACGGCCTGCGCATGATCGCATCGCATGTTCTGTCGGGCTAACTTTTGTGTCCCCTCTGATTGGCATTCCTCGATGGATTTTTCACAGTTGGATCTATCCGCCATATCCCAGATCCAACGGCCCACATTCGCTCCGATCATTAGCCTGGCCTCTTCTTCAGAACCCTCTGATTCATTCCCCACCATCGATCTGATTTGCAAATCGACGGTCAGTGCTCAATCACGTTAGTGCTGTGAAAATTCTTCCCCCCGCCGATTGAATGCCTCTGATTGCATCTGGACCATCCACGTGTCCAGATCGGATGTTCCAGATCACATCTCCCAACTTTGGTTAAATTTATGCAGCCCCGCTAATAATGTTTTTTTTGGCCAATCATGACCGTCGATCTCTGCAGATAAACGGCCTTCATTAACTCCTCCTCTGCCTTTGTATTATTTCCATTTAACCCCCAGATTCAATCTCCATCCTTGATTCTGCTCATCCAACGGCTCATATTTAACCCAATAGGCCTGCCACCTGTGGGTCCTGCCTTTTTCAAGAATTTATCTCGGTCGTCTGTCTCAGATCCTATGGCCCGGATTAAATTCACCCTTCCTCTTATAACTCGCACATATGTCTCATATCGCACTCATTTTCCCACTGTTAGATCTGAGGTCCCAGATTTAACGACCCACATCACAAGTCGCGTAACTTTAAGCACGGGCGATAATTTTTAGAAATTATGCGATATAGGTGGTTTTCTGAGGCCACGTGTCGGGCGGGGATGCATATCGCGTTCCAAAAGGCAAAACTGCCTACCCGCGCTTTTGCCGCGTGAAAACCACTATTTTGCAACCCGAAACCGCTTTCCCTCTTTCCATTTATGTGTTATCGTGCACCCTCCACCGTTGATCTCTGCAGATCAACGGTTTGGATCTAAACCTCCATTTGCATATTTCCCTCCACCCCTCGCCAAGGATTTTTAACATATAATCTCTGCCATTGATCTCGTGGGTTGATCTCACCCGACGGCCCACGATCATCCCAAACCCCAAACTCCGTTTTCACCATATTTTCTTCCAAAACAAAGGTTTTTAACCTTATCTCATCAAATTTTCACCATTTCTTTATAAAGTGACTCATTCACTTTGTATGAGCACAACTGATCCCCACCGTTGATCTCCGCGTGATCAACGGTCCTGACTTATTTCTCCCTCTGCTCTCCTTTTGACCTCCTCTAACGATTCTCCACTGTTGGATGATGCCATCCAACGGCCATGCTCCTTCCCCACAACCTCTAAAGCTGTTTACCTCACAATGTAGGATTTCATAAATATTGTTTGTATTTTGCAGGGATTGATGGCTTTCCATTATATTGAAAGAAAAAGCCAAAGGCTGGGAATGACGATTCCCATGCCTTTGATTCATTGAAGGGAAGCCATTCACAGGTTCAAATTTCACGTTTCATCAATGCTTCATGGGCATTGATGCCATATGAGCCCTATGCGGCCCTACACATCAACAAGACACAGAGAATGAAATAAAAATAAAAAATTATCAATGTCGAAGACAAAACACAATAGAAAAAAAAGATTGAAGACAAATTTGGGGGGATTACGGCTAAGATTGATTATCAGAAGCCTAATCCTCCAAATTAAAACATAGTTAAAATAAAATCATAAGTGTTTATCAGACAGAAAGGCCTCCACTGCCACAACAGAGGCCAATTGATTCCTCTCAGCTACCACAGTGCCACCTGTAGCCACAAGCATTCAACAAAGGCTGAAGTTATTGATTAGAAAATCAGATATTTGCCTCAACGCAGCTGAAGAATTAATTCTGCCAAAGGAACTTAATGAAAAATATCAGCAGAGTTATTACATCCTAAAACAAAGTCTTAAAGTCAACAAAAGCTCCCACTGAGCTTAATCTTTAAATGTAAAACAATTAATACAAAGGACACATATGTAAGCTTCTTCATTAAGCCCCTCAAAGGCTGAGAAGTAATTAGTCTGTATTAATTTCCCTGGGAGATCTTTTATCAGATCCCACCTCCTCATTCTTCTATAAATACTTCTGTAGAAGATGAGAAAATGTTGGTTGTTGAACTTTGAAATATACTTGAGCTTTGAGACTTCTACTTGTAAATAGTGTTCACGAGCTCTTGAAGCTCTGCTTGTGATAGATAAGTTAGTCTGGGAAGTGTAGATAATTGCTAAACTGAAACATTGGACTTAAAGTTGTAATTGGTTTGGAGCATCAATACAAGCTTATTTTTGGGATCCTGGTCTATGTCAACGGTGATGTTATTTCTTATTGTAAATTGTTATTTTGTTTCCATTTTCACTTTGTTCATCCTCTCTTATAAAGGAAAACATGCATAGAGTTAGGATTTACTGTATATCAGTACCCTTCTCTGACTGATAAGCTTTATCTAAATGTTTTGTTCTGAATTGTGTTATTTAGGAATGATTTAATTCAGTTCAGTTAGTTAGGAATGCTGGCGTTCCCTCGTCCTACTGTTTAGCTAAATATTGTTCTTAAATGTTATTTTTAGTTTATGTTAAGTAGAGATGAACTAAGGAAGATATGGTGAGCCCTGGTCCTAGTTTTATCCCCAAAGACTATCTGAAAGTTTCCCTTGGAAAGTGTTGAAAGCTGGCTAGTTTCAAAGTACTTACCAGATCTTAGACCATTCTTTGTTATCTTATGTGTTTGTCTTGAAAGTTTACCAAGTAAAGCAGAGCTAGGAGAGGTTGTGTGGTGAGCTCGGCCCGCTAGTTTCTTCTCCAACAGTTGCCTTCAAGTTCCCCTCTATGTTTTAAATGTTTTCTATTGAAAGTATATCAAAGGCTGGCTAGTTTCAAAGTAGTTACCAGATCCTGGATTTATTTTTTGTTATTCTTAAGTGTTTTTCAAAGGCTGGCTAGTTTCAAAGTACTTACCAGATCCAGGGCTGCTCTTTGTTCTTCATTTGTTTATTTTCCCCTTCTTGTTGTATCATTCCATTCCATAAATCAAAATTTAAAGAGATCCTTAGACATAGATGACTTACCCCATGGACCACTCTTTCCCCTTGTTGTTTCAATTAAACCCTATTATGACTCTATAGCCCAATGGAATAAAACCTGCAATTATCTATCTTTTCGGCCAAAGCTTGTTATGATTTATTGCAACTTCACACCTTTGAAACTCTTTCCATTTAGAAATCTCCACTCAAACAATAATCATGCTCAACCATCCAAAAGCAAAACAAAAACCCTTGGACTTCATAACTAGCCTAATATCATTACCCGAAAGCTTAAAGATAAATCCATCTTTGCACTCATTGGAGAGATCCCTCTCCGGATTCAGGAGGGCTAGATCCTAGAATCCCAAGGTGGTTGAAATGATGTTTCTCCTCGCTGTCGGACTTTTCCAATCTTGCTGATTACAGGGTGCCAACATTTCTGGTGACTCCACTGGGGATCATTTCTGAGTGATTTTCATTTCAAATAATCATAAAATATCAAAAATTCCTTTCTTTTCAAATGACATTTGTTCGGTTAGCTGGTTGAATCCTTAGGAATAACATCTTTGGCCAACAAGCATTGTTTAGTGAGTAAAAGGCAGCCTTTCAAGCACTACCAACATATGGTAATCATGATGAAACTTGTTTGAATCAGTGACAAAATAGGTAAACCCTAGGGTTATCATAAGAATTTATCTAACCTTGAAAAATCAGCTGGCTTATCCATAAGAGTAGACTATCTTTGTCTCATAACCATAGCTAAGTTGTGAAACAAATTTAGAACACTCTTAACAACCAATAGGACTGAAAAATAACTCAGAAAACCCAAAAATATTTCAGATTGGAATTCAATAAACATGGTGGTGGACCATAAAACGTTTTACCTCTAAAAGAGCTAAAAATTTCCACTTGATGACTCCACAATCCTTAAACAGAACTTAAGACTCCACTGGGAAGAACCTTTATCATTATAACACCTTTCAAACTTAGTTAGAGGACTGTGGGATTAAAATTAGTGTAAAACATATTAGTTGACCTCTTAAATATTGTTATATCTGGTTAAACTGTCTCTGTTTAGTAGGGTTTGAAAAACACATCACAGTGGCTCCTAGAAAGATTCATACTAGAGCCTACCCTGACCCAAACCCACCTGAGATAGTTGATAACCCTGAAATTATCCTTAGGCAGTCTCCTAAGATAAAATTTTCAACTATTTTCAGATCACCCTTGAGAGCTAATTTAGTTTCTAAAAATATTTCAGCTCTACAACAATCACAAGATGACTTAGTAAATCCATTTAGAACTAGGTCATTTGATGATATAATTCAACTAGACTCTGAGTATTCACTTTCATCCTTGGAAACAAGTGAACATCCTGGTAGTAGAGAAACAACACCTCCTAATTTACATTTCCTTCAAAATTTAGGTGTCTCTCATCCAAGATCAACTCAGCAATCTACTGTTGTTCCATCCACATCTGTTCATCCTACATCCACTGTTCAAGCCACTCCACTTCAGCCCAATTTTCCTTTTGTTAATCCACCTCTTTTAAATCCACCTCCACTACATATCATGGCAACATATTGATCGGTTATGCGGGAAGCATAACGGAATAAACACGTAACCATAAATACAGAGATGCAGTGGAAATAACACTTCATTTCATTAATATCAAAGAACTGAAATTTGCTTATAGACGGAATGGAAATAAAACTAGCTAGGGCACTGGTAGCTATCTCTGAGAAGAGATGTGGCGGCTACAGGCCTCTGAACTGAGTTACAATGAGGCTCGAGGGCCTATTTATCATTTAAAAACAATGGGAAATCCTAAACAGCCAAAACCCTAACCCTAGGAGATGAAGCGCCAAAACTATGGGCCCCGTTTGGGTAAATTGGTGTTTCAACTTCCCAGGGGCGTAACTTTGGCATACGATCTCCGTTTGACGCGTACCATACCTCGTTAGAAAGATCTATCCGTTTTCCCAAAAAACGTCGTTTAGGGCCTCAAAACGGCTCCGGAAGTTTAGGACCCGAAAAACTGCTAAAAATAGTAAACTGTGCCGAAACTGAAAAACTGAAATAGACAATGGTGGAATCCCAAGTGGAATAGGCGGGTGACCACCAATATCCACCTGGATCATTCCTCCCCCCTTAGGAAGCAATGGTCCCCATTGCGTTAAGTTCCTCCATGAGATGAGGAAATTTCTGCTGAACTTGGTCCCTGGTGAACCACTTTCCTTGGTGCGGGAGTTGGCCAGCTTTGACAACCCGATATAGTTGGATCTTCTGCTGGCGAGTGTTCTTGATTTGCATGTCCATGATGCAATCTGTGGTGGCCTGTTCCATGCAGTCTGGATTTAACTCGGTTGGTGTGAGTTGTTCTGCAATGTCCGAGGTGTCCAGTAGAGGTGGGAAGTAAGGACGAAGGCGATCCACATTGAAGACTGGGTGCAGACCAAGGAATGGTGGAATACTAAGCTCGAATGCATTGTTCCCTACAGCCTTGGTGATGGTGTACGGCCCGTATCAGAGCGGGCGAAGCTTGCGGTGGGGTCCAGTGAGGCGCTCCTTCTGCAAATGTAGCCATACTTTGTCACCCACCTGGAATTTGTGTGGCACCCGGTGTTGATCATGGCGTTGCTTGTACTTGGCATTGGCTCTATCCAATATATCATGAACCTGTTGGCGGATGTGTTGAATACGCTCGATGAAGCTACTGGCTTTGTCAACTTCAGACTGGACATGAGCTGAATTGGCCTGAGCAGCTGCAAATGGCATGGCTACGTCAATGGGGCATAGTGGCTGGAATCCCAAGCCCACTTGAAAGGGGCTATGGCCGACTGAGGACTACAAATTTGGAATGAGCAACATCGGTCCATGGACCCATGTTGCTCTCCGTTTTCCCAAAAACCGTCGTTTAGGGCCTCAAAACGGCTCCGGAAGTTTAGGACCCGAAAAACTGCTAAAAATAGTAAACTGTGCCGAAACTGAAAAACTGAAATAGACAATGGTGGAGCCCCAAGTGGAATAGGCGGGTGACCACCAATATCCACCTGGATCATTCCTCCCCCCTTAGGAAGCAATGGTCCCTATTGCGTTAAGTTCCTCCATGAGATGAGGAAATTTCTGCTGAACTTGGTCCCTGGTGAACCACTTTCCTTGGTGCAGGAGTTGGCCAGCTTTGACAACCCGATATAGTTGGATCTTCTGCTGGCGAGTGTTCTTGATTTGCATGTCCATGATGCAATCCGTGGTGGCCTGTTCCATGCAGTCTGGATTTAACTCAGTTGGTGTGAGTTGTTCTACAATGTCCGAGGTGTCGGATGGTTGAGCATGATTATGATCCGGATTTATGGAACGCAATGTAATAAACATAGAACCATAAATATAGAGATGCAAATGAAATAAATACTTCATTTCATTAATATCAAAGAACTGAAATTTGCTTACAGACAACATGGAAATAAACTAGCTAGGGCACTGGTAGCTATCTCTGAGAAGAGATGTGGCGGCTACACGCCTCTGAACTGAGTTACAATGAGGCTCGAGGGCCTATTTATTATTGAGAAACAATGGAGAACCCTAAACATCCCAAAAACCTAACCCTAGGAGATGAAGCGCCAAAACTATGGGCCCCGTTTGGGTAAATTGGTGTTTCAACTTCCCAGGGACGTAACTTTGGCATACTATCTCCGTTTGACGCACATGATACATCATTAGAAAGCTATATCCGAGGACTACAACTTTTGTGAATACCAAAAAACGTCGTTTAGGGCCTCAAAACGGCTCCGGAAGTTCAGGACCCGAAAAACTGCTAAAAATAGTAAGTTATGCCAAAACTGAAAAACTGAAAGAGACAATGGTGGGGGCCCAAGTGGAATAGGCGGGTGGCCACCAATATCCAACTGGATCATTCCTCCCCCCTTAGGAAGCAATGGTCCCCATTGCGTTAAGTTCCTCCATGAGATGAGGAAATTTCTGCTGAACTTGGTCCCTGGTGAACCACTTTCCTTGGTGCAGGAGTTGGCCAGCTTTGACAACCCGATACAGTTGGATCTGCCGTTGACGAGTGTTCTTGATTTGCATGTCCATGATACAATCTGTGGTGGCCTGTTCCATGCAGTCTGGGTTTAACTCTGTTGGTGTGAGTTGTTCTGCAATGTCCGAGGTGTCCAGTAGAGGTGGGAAGTAAGGACGAAGGCAATCCACATTGAAGACTGGGTGCAGACCAAGGAATGGTGGAATACTGAGCTCGAAGGCATTGTTCCCTACAGCCTTGGTGATGGTGTACGGCCCATATCGGAGCGGGCGAAGCTTGCGGTGGGGCCCAGTGAGGCGCTCCTTCTTCAAATGTAGCCATACTTTTTCACCCACCTGGAAGTTGTGTGGCACCCGGTGTTGATCATGGCGTTGCTTGTAATTGGCATTGGCTCTATCCAATATATCATGAACCTATTGGCAGATGTGTTGAATGCGCTCGATGAAGCTACTTTCTTTGTCAACTTCAGACTGGACATGAGCTGAATTGGCCTGAGCAGCTACAAATGGCATGGCTACGTCAATGGGACATAGTGGCTGGAATCCCAAGCCCACCTAAAAGGGGCTATGGCCGATTGAACTGTGGAGAGCCCGATTATAACTATGTTGTACATAAGGGAGGCTCTCGTCCCATGTGCGTGGATGCTTTGAATTGTACATGCGCAGAATGTGTACAATCATTCCGTTGACGACCTCTGTCTGGCCATCTGTTTGGGGATGGAAAGCTGTGGACTTGGTGAGCTTTGTGTCCATCATTGACCAGAGGCTGGACCAAAATGTGCTGAGGAACCTCGTCTGGAGGCTCGACTTCGATATGATAGACCAGATCCCAAAGTGCACCCACACTTGTTCAAAGAAGAGTTTAGCAAAGGGCTTCGCCGTGATATTCTTCATTGTAAAGCCGCCATGATGGCCATCTTCGAGAATCTATCAACGACCACGAAAACACAAGCCTATTTCCATTCTTAGTAGAAGAGATTGAGGGCGGGGAGACAAGTAGAAGGTAGGCCCGACATGTAATCCATGGAGATGGATTCCCAAGGTCGACTAGGGGTAGGTAGCGGAGTATATAGGCCTTTCTTCTTGATGGTCGGTTATAATAAGGCAAGGCAGCAGATCTGGATGTGTGCTTCCTCGATCCTTGCTTTAAAGTTTCTTTGACCAATAGAAATACTTCGTAGTATCATTACTGTTTTCTCGACCCCGAAATGCCCAGCGACTCGACTGTAGTGTGCTTCCCATATCATCTTGGCACGCTCGCTTGAAGGAACACAAAGGTGTCCCAGGTGA